>OU795041.1:26093661-26341161 GCA_917208275.1 Patella pellucida
CGACAAATGTACTTTCACAAATCGACAAATGTACTTTCGCAAATCGACAAATGTACTTAGTATTTTGACAAATCAACAAATGTACTTTCACAAATCAACAAATGTATTTTCACAAATTGAGAGTTTTGGCGAGGATCCCCCTCCATACAATCGAACACTAAAAATTCTTTTAAGTCTTTAAGTCTTGCGATCAATACGAACGATTTAGTATTATCACCCAGCCAGTTTTTTTTATTTTTTATCTCAAATTGAACTTTTTCTTCACATTTTGGAGTTTGATTTGCGTACATTTTTCGAAATCGGACTGAATATTTGGTACTGAAGTTTAAAAATAAACTTGATTATAAACCTTTCAAAATCAAGCCAATAATATTTTAGTACTCACGTATTGGTGTTTAGGATATACTTACTTCAAAGGTGATTTTGATTTAATTATTAAAATATATTTTAAATTTCACGTTGATACAGTTTCGGACGATTTATTTTCACTGTACACTTTGATCCAGCAGTTGTTTTTCTTGGTTGTCATTAGACGTTTGAACTATGTAAATATGACGTCGGCTGTCGTCTTGTGGAAAGAGAGCGTGCAGGAATCTTAGAGGCTGAAGAGCCACTAGGAAAAGATAATGGTTATCTATTGGAAGAGTCACGCCACTACACAGTTTTCTTCTCTTCAAATCCCAGTAGTTTATAAAAGATAAACAAAGAGCTTAATAGGTTAAATACTTGTTTATCTTATTTGTTTATATTTTTCAGTTACTGTATCAAAATTAACAAGTATCCTGGCCTTGGAGTATTTGAAGGTCGACCCAATTCTTTTTGTAGTTATTGCGTTTCACGGAGGGAAAACAATTTCCTTAAAAGGTGTTTTATTGGTGAGAAAATATTTGTTTGTGCTTCTTTTTAAGTATGCGTCACTGAAGGCGCAAAATACATTAATTTGATCATATTGGATGCTTTGCATATAAGTGCGCTGTAGATCGACATTTCGGACAGGCACGTATCGGGTTTTACATGACCAACAAGATACAGTTTGGGTTGTATGGAACATGCTAGAGTCGATGTATAGCATATTTAAGCCACAATGTAATTATGTTTGAATAGGCTTTTGCAGTATGATTAAAAATAAAGAATATTGCAATATCGCTGAAAACCAGATTGAAACAAACGATTTGTTCCATTTCAGTGGCGTCATATATACTCATTATTCAAAACCTTTATTCGGCAAAGTTAGTCCTTATGTCCCCTTTTTTAAGCACGGTTTCGACCACAAAGTTAAATAAACCCTAAACGGTGCTATTGCGAGTTAGGCCCTGTATCCATAGGCTGTTCCCTTGTGGCGTGTTCCCTTGTGGCTTGTTCCCTTGTTCCCTTGTGGCGCGCCACAAGGACAATGAACCTTTGTTTTTTTAACGTGCCCGTTCACATAGGATGTTCCACGGAACTCGTGGCTTGTGACCGGGAACACAGACAATTAACATGTCAATTCTTTTGCAGCTGCACTAGAGAGAACACGTCGTTACGAGTGCAATATTGTATGGAAACTAGTGTAAAATTCATCCAGTTCATCGCGAGTTCCAAAAAATGGCCGAACCTAGCACCGTGGTCGTTGTCTGAAGACATGTTATCTTCTAAGATGAGGACCAGCGAGGAAAATAAATGCAATCAGTACCTGATCAGGGAGGGAAGGGGGCATAGTGGGGAAAATGTCCCGGCTCCCCACATATAAGCAATAGCGGCATCCTCCTTCCTCATCCTTCCGATTTTCAGTAGTTGAGTTCATCGTCGAGCTATCAATAAAAAAACGGTTCGCATAATGATAGTTGTGTCTTGTGTTAATTTGCTTTCTCATCAAAGTTTGTATATAGACTTTTCTTTTACCTATATTTCCATCGTACACTGCACACGCCACAAGGGAACAGCCTATGGATACGGTCGGGTACAGGGTCGGGTCACAAGGCCACAACGCCACAAGGGAACACGCCACAAGGGAACAGCCTATGGATACAGGGCCTTAAACCGCCGTGGGCCACACATCGTACACTAAGCTGTGTGAGCAAGAAATTCACTCGATATCTACCGCATTTGTCTATACTCCTGACATTACCCCAAAACACGTGTGATATTTAGACGCAGACCTAATATAACACGATATTGTATTATACATAGACCTTATACAGGCCAAGTGGAGGGGTGGGGGTAGGGGTGGTGGCGAGGGAGTCTGTAGCCACTCCAATAATTTTGCCGCAATTACTTTTTTGACCAGGTTATTGCGGCTTGATAACGATAAGGGGATACTTGTCGAAACGTCGTGCTTTGTGAATAAACAACTAATTGATTCCCATAAAAACTGTGTTCTGTTAGACCTTATATACCCCGATACTATTTTATGCACAGGCCTGATATACCACGATACTAGTTTATACACTGGCCCGATATACCATGATACTATTTATGCACAGGCCTGATATACCACGATACTAGTTTATACACTGGCCCGATATACCATGATACTATTTATACACAGGCCCGATATACCACGATACTATTTTATACACAGGCCTGATATACCACGATACTAGTCATACACAGGCCTGATATACCACGATACTATTTTATACACACATCTTATATACCACGATACTTTTTTTTCAATTTAATAGTTGAGCAAATAAATTAATGTTAATTGTAAAATATATAGATGATAAAGTGAAATATTATAAACATGGAATGGTTATAACTTAAATTAGAATTGGTCGGCCTAATATGTTTTTATTGCTCCATATTTAAAAGATTATACAATTTGTTTCAGTTTTTAGATAACCCTGGTCTGTGGTTTTCAGACGTCTGTGACGTATGGTTTAATTAGGTGACGAGTTGTCCTTTTTTATAACACGAATTAAGCACTTCACTAAACGTTTAAACATCCATATTATAACGATTTTACATGTTTTTTTACGTAGCACAGACTAAACCTTCAGATTAAAACATTAAGACGTAACAAAGGCCATTTATATTCACTTTGAACAGCTTAAGAAAAAGTGCAATTAACACATTTAATCAAATAGGTAATGACGTACTTCAAACGCCAATCTTCAGATGGCCTTGTTGGGATAAGTTACAAAGCACAGTCTGTATATTCGTCTAAGTACAACTTGTATATCGGTACATGTACTAAAATTATAGACTTAACAGGTGCATGTGGTGAGGTAAATAATAATCACAGGCTATAGGTACATATTCGTGAAATCAAAGAATATATAAACAGATTCTCAAAAATGATTGAATGTATAAACAGATCAAACATAATATGTATGTCCACTGGTATTCTCAAGGATTGACTACTGTAACGGTTTGCTAGCAGAAACATCTAGTGTTAATATTGAAAACTCCAACTTGTGCAAAATACCGCATCTCGAATTGTTACCAGATCATCGAAATACTCTCATATAACTCCTGTTCTGAAATCACTCCCATGGCTGCCAATAAATGAAAGAATCATCTTCAAAATTCTGTCCTTGACTTATCAGTGTATAAATGGCTTAGCACTAAAATACTTATCCGATCTTATGCAAATACATGTTCCCTCGCGTAACCTCCGATCAAACAGACTTCAACAGTTGTGTTGCCCAAGGTAGAAGCTAAAATGATTCGGATACAGGTCATTATCTTTTAATGCACCACAAAAAATGGAACAACCTATTTCAGAAGTCATCAAATCATCACCAACTCTTTCTTGTTTTAAATCAAGACTTAAAACCCACCTTTTAAGAAAAGTTATGATTAATAATCAACAGAACTGTATACGCTGTGGGCATGCCTCTGTGCATGGAGTACTAGCGCTATATAAATGTACATATTATTATTAGTATTAATTATATGGACAGATCATAAAAATCTCAGAAAGTATATGTATAATATATAGATATGCCACTGAAGATATGGACGTATTGGCTGTAGTGAAAGACCTCTTCGTCCAGATCCAAGAGTTAGAATTACGCAACATTCTAATCAACGGTTAATTGTATAAGCACTTAAGCGCCAAGGGATAAAATAAGTCATATTCCCAAGAAATCTGCAATCTTGAAGAGACGATTATCTGATATAGCTCCGTATAGAAACCCAGTTTATCAGCACCGCCACCACAACCTTTCTTCCCCATACTCATAGGTAAAGAAATATGTTTTCTGAAATTTGGGTCTACTCTTCCCAGATATGTTGGCATTTCCATATAGAATGGGCAGGTTTATTAAGACAATATAATAATTGTATATTACAATATTATATAAAATAATCTGTTGAGCAACTTCAAGGTTTACATGATCGACTTGCCAGTTACAACCTCTTAGTGTATTTTGGGTTATTTTGCAACAAAAGTGCAAATCAACAAACTTTACGTAATTAAGACTTGTAAGTGAGAAAGTTTGGTGCGTTTAGTAAATATATGTCGATCTTGTCACCACCAAAATGACCTTTACGTAACAAACATGCTAAAGAATTAAACCTCTATATATAAACAACATTCACGAGAATTGACCAAACAGCGAGAAAAACAAACTGAACCTAATGTACCTTAAACAGTTTTTACTGGTGCACAGATCCTGATGAAAAGTCAATCGATTCGATCCATTGTGCGTGTGTGTGTGTATGTGTGCGAGCAAGAGAGAGAGAGAGAGAGAGAGAGAGGGGGGGGGGCATTTCAGGACTAACATACGGTACAATTTAATTAAACTAATCCGCTTTCCCGTATGGGGTCTGGTGCAGTAGGGGGGAAACGGATGACCCGAATAAAACCCACGAGGTTGGACACGCGACCCTACTTCTCTTCACGGTTCAAATTTGAGACCGAAACCACGTCCTTAGACCCAGACGCTGACCCAGACCCAATGATTTATTTCCCTTCACAATATTGGGACCGAGAAACTACGATACAGTTAATTAGGGGTTATTGAAAAAATTAATGTAAAAAAACTCGTCAGACTATTAACATGGCAGACGACTGATTTTTGTTATCACTAGAATTTGAACCTGATTCCTGTCAATACAACAAGTAGTAAACACGGGATTAACGATCGCTGATCCACCGTGACGCTCCTTTAAATGCTTTTACTACATTTTGATGAATGCCCCACAAACAATGAATAGTAACCTCGGTACCATTCTGTAAATATTAAGTCAATGTTATGGTAAATCCAGACATTAACACGGATGTTAGTCAGCTGGAGTTTATAAACAGAATAAAATTTAATCCGATAATAATACAAACTTATCAGTTGCGGTGGCAGGATTTTTTTTTAAGTTGACCCCTATTATAACATTCAATTTCATCAGCTACATTACCCGACCCCCCCCCCCCCCCAAAAAATTTTTTTTAATTCAAACATATACTTTTTATATAAACCGAATAAATGGTAAATTGTTTTACTCTCAATAAAGTGGGGGGGGGGGGCTAAGGCCACTGAAAATAAGAATTATACTAGGTATCAAGTGTAGAAGAAAAACGTAAGGTTACTGCCAATTAGTTATGATTATGCCGAGTTCACCAGAACAGTTCCAATCTTCTTCTTTTTTTTGTTTCAGAGCAAATTTCAGATTTTCTTTTTTTAACATTTTAATTAGTGTTCGGAGTCTAGGTATTATAGCTACATTGTATGAACATCCACAAAGACCAAATATAACAAAATAACAAAGAGACGTGTAGCATGTGACATTTATAAAAGCTTATATATTTTTTTTGTTTCTAAATAAAAATTTGATATTTACTTTAGAATAAACAAGAAACGCGGGTAATTCAATTGAATAAATAGCAGAACAACTCCGACATCGGTTAGAGAAAGCAATAAAAAGTAGCACAATCAATAAGCATCAAAAAATTAAAAATATGCGCATAATATATGCATTTTCACAGCGCACTCTTTCAAAATATAACATGGTTCCAGTACGACACCATCCTAAAAGTTCTTTAAATACCTATATAACAATCGTAACTTTAAAAAATAAAATCTTGTTAAATGTAGAAAGAAAATATTTAAATGAAAATTGCTAAAAGGAAACGATAAGAAATAAGTAAATATAAACAATTGTCCTACCTTTCAGTAAAACAGCTGATGCAGGCAATAATCACAAGTAAACGATATAAAACTAATAAAGATACACGGGGAAAACCGCCCGCTCATATACCTTTTGCAATTAACCAATGAGCTGGCGACATTTTCGTTTGTGCTGGAATTGTAGTGTGGTGACTAGCACATCCGTTTATTGACAGGCGTGCAAGGTTACCATATTGTGGGATGTGTGAATAAATTAGAGTCTGTATGTTTAAACGTCTGGTTGGAAAATATCACTGATTATGTTTAACCAAGGGTAGTATTCTAGTTTGAACTAAATAATAATTCATATTAACATACTATTGTCAGAACCCACGGTTTAACAAACGTAAATCGAGTTTACCCGCCAACAATAATCGCTTACGCCTTCCTTGTTGACTTATCATAGTTTTAATTACAGGGCTGCTACATATGCCTATGGTTATTTGCTGATTAACCTAAAAGTCAACATTTTTTCCATAACAAACCACGAAAAATGAAAGTAGACGTAGGTAACAATATTTGATGACGCAAGTTTAACTAAATTTCTGATAGCTGAATCCATCTGTACTGACGCTTGAAAAAATATTAATGTGTGTGCTCAGCAAATTTATCGTGGATGGTAGCATTGTACAGGTGCGCTTTGTGGACTTTCTGGGGTCTGGATGATAATTAACATCACTGTGTGAATGTTCATTTCCTCAAACATTTCACTCTATGTACATAATATATGGTGTAATTCAGTGGTACATGTAAACACAACAGTACGGCTGTTCTCTAGTTCAGTGACTATTCATTCACACTCGGTGCTATCACATACAAAATAGGCTTATGAGACCCGCCAAGTTCTAACTTCACCTGAGGTACCCATTAGGAATAAACCAACATTGTATATTTCTTGCTATTTTTATTGGTT
This sequence comes from Patella pellucida, assembly GCA_917208275.1. Lineage (NCBI taxonomy): Eukaryota > Metazoa > Mollusca > Gastropoda > Patellidae > Patella > Patella pellucida. The sequence continues at coordinate 26,100,664 of OU795041.1, forward strand.
ATTCTCCAGAATCAGACCATTCATGATTGTTTTTCCATCGGTCATAAATATCTGTAGAATAACAAATACCAATCTGATTAAAACACAGATCTTATTTCGTTTCGTTTTTATAGTTCAAAATTTCGTTTTACTTGTCTTTGGGACCCTCTATGATCTAGTTGTTATAATTGACGTGTTCTGGATGGTGTAATTAGTTAGCCAATGAAACGGTCTGTTACGGCGAGTTCTTGGTCTTTTGATGCACGGAACTGTGGGTAAACCACCAGAAACGTCAACTCTGATTGATTAATCAATGTCTGACGCCATAGGATCAAAAGTAGTTTAGGCCATCGAAAGTATAAAAAAACGAAACGAAATATCGATCTGTATTTTAATCAGATTGTATAAATAATTTTTATTATAATATAATATAAATAAGTGGATTGATACCAGAGGAATATAGAATATTAAATTTGTTTTTAAAAAAAATTACAATCACATAATATTAAAATTGAAGCAGTTCTACATGATAACCCATTCAAAGTGGGAAACTTAACAGATATATTTACTACCGAACCAAATTTTATTGCAGGTAAATTTCGATTTCGTTGAACCTGAACAGAGCAAAGGATCACTTTTATATTAATGAAGTTTGAAAATAAGTAGCTAAGCAACATTCATACAATATTTCACTGTGTATGGCATAGTGCTTTTTGGGTGTGTCTTGTCGATATTAAGTAATTAAATGTCATTTCGTCTGGTTGTTCGGATGGAACGAAACACGGAGCCCACATGTTTGCCATTGACACCACGTTAAGATCCCCTGACAGCCGTACGTCACAGTCCTAACAGTATTCCCTCCTGGTATATTTCCCGGTTTTTCCCACCTTCCTTATTCCGGTTAGTGCAGAAAAGTAGGACCTTTCATTTGTTCTATTTATCGTCTCGCACAGTTTTTAATATACCTTTAATATACCGTGTATTATCCTATCTGTTGGATTACTCTGGTGTGGATTAAAAGTGATTAGCATTCATACGATAAAGAGAACTCTTTTAAATTTTTATCTCTGTCGTTTGCTGGACACTGATTGTTTCTTGCTTCTGTAGCGATTGATTTCAGTTGCAGTGGGATTATTCTCAGGGCCAAGACCAATAGCCAGCTGTTTCAAAAAAATATGTGATTGGAAATACGGAATCACGAATATAAATGCATATTTTGAATTATACTGCTTAGCGATCTACTAGAGATAGAGGAACTTGGAATGGGTCGAACTTTGTTAACCATTTTGTTTTTAGCTTTAAACAACAATTGAGAAAGCGTCTAGTCGTTAGGATGGTATAAATTGCCAGAACGATAATTTCCCCCCAAATAGTTGGCGCTGCTGCCACTGCAAAATTACCCTCATCGCACAGTGCATGGCCTAAGGCCCAGCCTTTATTACCTATGAAGTTTGTTAAAATATCCAACCAGTAGCTTGATTCACAAGAATACGGCAGATGGTTATTTTCGGGTCCCCCAGTTACCTCCCATAACTAAAGTCTTGTGCGCCCATGCGAATGAATGAATGAAATGGGGTTTAACGTCCTACTATTATGCACCTAAATTTTGTCCGGGCAGCTGCGCTACGGCCTACTCTTATATCGAATTCCAACTGTCAAGGGAGCTTTTACGTGCACTCCAATGTGTACACGGGACCTCGGTTTTTCGTCCCATCTGAATGACTGGGTAGCTGTCCTTGTCAGGCCCTCCTTCTGCATCACTGACAAGAGGAAATCACGCCGGAAAATCGAGATGAACGTTCTCGGCCAATGCAGGAATCGAATACCCAACTCCCGGGGTAGCGAACCAGCGCCTTAGCCACCGTAATCACCCGCGCCCAAGCGAACTATTGAACTAATATGTTAGTCCCGCAATTACCTAGTGTTTGTCACGTGATATAGTTAAACCCCGTTTCTGACTTTGCTGCTCTATCAAGAATACGAAATGCTGAACGAACCTAACCCTCTAAGGCCCATGGGGTCAAATTTGGAATACCCCCTTCAGACCCCTCCCATTCCAAAAGAAAATTCAAAAACTGATGTAAAAACTGTTTGACACCCATTAAGACCCATAGTGCCAATTATGGAACAAGAGAGTAATACACAATAAAGTAGAAAAGTTACTGTTGTCATGGTGCAAAATGGCAGCCCCCACAAATTTATTAGTATGCTGATTTTAAAATAATACAAAGAACAAGTACAGATCAATTATTGGGTATTTTTTACTTTCTTATTTACTTACATGTGGTACAGTAATTATAGATCATATCTACATATCATTTGAATTGATTTCTGCAATAATATTTTTTTAATCTAATGGTTTTGTCGATGGGACAAATTTGACACTATGGGCCTAAGTGGCCCGAATAATCAAGCTATTGAAAATATAAATTTTTGATCATTCCACGAATACCATACACCATAGACTTGTCATTCTGATTCAAACTAGACAAATACTTTTTGTTTTACACGACTGTAGACTTGTATGCATTAAATATGTTACAAATTAAGATTTACTTGTTCTTTTATATTTTGGAATTTTGTGCCTTACTGTCCCATTTAGTTCATCTGTAAGGGGTCTTGGGTCTTGAAGGGTTAAACATAGTTGCTAGTATAAGTTCAACAATCAACGACCTGAACTTGACATTTTGTCAACATGCAGGTCATCGTCCCTTAAACAATCTGTTAACATTTAAAGATGCGATTTACCGCTAACGACACGATTAGACGTCGGTTTACTACCTGACATACGAGACTAACAACCACTTAACACGATTATAGAAAATCAACCGGTAACAATAACTGACATAGTAGCTTTCTGCTTTATAGTATTTCTACTATCTTTATGGACTAATATAATGTTTTAAAGTACAGATGTGACGTCATCCTTTGATGTTGGTGTACCATTATTTCAAAAGATCGTACGGGCAGTGTTTAGTGTAACTAGTTAAAATATTGAACCCGAGTGACGTATTTTAAGTTGTTAAATGGTCTCAAGCTTAAGACATTGCGTACTATAATACTTAATGTCTCTCGACAATTAAACAATACATAATACAGGATAATAGTAAGTGCAGGGAGACTGCACCATGCACACATAATTTACACAAAAACAAATATATGGACATGAAACAATACGCAAAAATCACAAACGAACGAATAATTCAAGATGTTGTGTTAAAAAAAGTATGGCTTGGGTGGGGTGGGATACAGGGCCGTGGGGACCCAAGAATTTACACGAGGAACAAGATTCTGACCGGGCCCCCAAAACACAGCGTTAGGTGGAACATGCTAGAGTCGAATTGTAGCATATCCGACTCATTGTACATGTTTGACGCTAGTTGAGCATTATGAGTATGATTATAATGTTGAAAACCGCATTGAAACCGCGTGATTTTTTGCCATTTTCAATGATGCAAAGATCGTCATTGTGTCCCCCTCATTTAGCCCCTTGGGGATGTCAGTTCCCTCCTACTTTTGAAATCCTGAGCGTTTTTGACTTATGCGAATTATTGTCATGTAAGAAACATTATACCAATTATGTTAGTCTGGAGAACTCGCCCGCATTCAGTCTGTATACGGTTAACACTAAGGAAGGGCGGTGATGGCTAAGAAAGTATATATATCTAGTTTTTCCTAGCCTGGTTTTCTCTTCAGTGGTGCAGGTAGATGTGTCTCGCAAGGTACAATGTCCTCGTTTGGATTGGACGAAAATCGAGTGTCCTATGTGCACATTGGTGTGTGCGTAAAATAAACCTCGGCAGTTTGTAATAAGAGTAGACCACGTCGATGCTGTCCGGGTACTAGTACTACTTTCCCTCACAGAGAGCTTTGTCGAAAAATACCCGGTATCGGTCGGCTATATGTTTTGGTTTCTAGATTCGGGTAGCAACCAAATTGTTCTCCCCAAAATCATCTAGTCTGTGTTAAAGTGCACATAAGGTGGTCTAGAAAGCTTAAACCCAATTTTTTTCTCTCTCCTTTAGTCAAATATAAATTTTCACAAGGTAACAAAGGAACGTAACTGTCTGCAAGTTGTAAAATTAAATAGAAGGAATTTCTTTATGACAAAAATTAATACAATCGTCCCAATTAAAGGGCCAATCCCGGTAACTTTTTGGGGAATAAAACTGCTTAATTTTGTGTTAAAATCATTTAAAACCCATTATCTAAGGCCGATCAACTAACCCGATATTTGTGATACGCTTGTAAATAACTTAAACCTGACAGTCTGCATCTTGAAATGGAGACAGTTGTATTATACAGTATCAGGATAAAACCAGACTTTATTCTATAAAAATAATATGTAGGTGAAATTTACCTTTTGTTATTAAGTGCAGTACATGGGTCATTCACTATTTAGACCTCTCAAGAAACGTAAATCAATTATCAGGTCACCCAATGAAAAAAATGACCCGAAATCTTAAAAGGGTTACGTGTCCGGATAAGCAGTGTTGACGTTCACGTCCAAACGACTCAATATTTTTAGCTGACATTTTCAGACAATGTAAATACACAACGCTTTAATATTTTGGTCCATAAATTTCATAAATACTCGGACTTTAATTTTTGACACTCTGTTCTTATCGGGATTGTCCCTTTAAATCAATCAATTTGAACAGATCTTCGTAAATTAAGTAACCGAGGCGACATTATCATCGTAGAAACACAGGGGTGACTAGTCATAGTTACTACATAGATGTCAACAAGCATACCGAAGTTTAAAGTATATAACGACTGAATGAATAGGACCAGGGTACAGGTAGGTTTGTGTCTAAATAGTTTCCAGGGTCAAACTTGATAAGATTACAATGTGTAAGAAAGCGGTGGGAATACGGTACGGTATTATACCTGTCCTACACAGATTTTAACTCAATATAATCCTAACTAGACCCTTTAACACCATAACAATACGTCTCTTCTAGTCTTCTATACCTACAAAATGTCGCATACAATTATTAAATTATTGTCCTTTTATGTTTTTCTTTTTTTTTTCAATCTTTGATTTAAGAACTATGAATTACATAACTGGGGTTGTGTCTAAATCTAAAGCTTGGAATAAATATATAATTGTATGAAATTTAGAGTCTACATGTGTATAGGGTGAAGTTTCAATACTTGTATTCATGGCATTGTTACGATCTTTTATTTCACAAATAATAACAGTATTTAACCTCTAACTGCTCTAACCAAGGTCTGATTAAGCTATTGTTCTGCCCCTAATGGACAAATGAAGACGGGCATACGCCATACAGTGTATTATGAGGGACATTTTTCCCGAGCAGCGACACTATGGCCTACTCTTATATAAAATCCCAACTGCCAAGGTATCTTTTACGTGTACGCCAATGTATACATGGGATCTCAGTTTTCGTCCCATCCGAACGATTAGATAGCTCTCCTTGTCAGGACCCGCGACCTGTGACACTGACAAAGAGAACGCTCGCCGGAAAATCCCGATGGCCTTTATCGACCAATGCAGGGATCAAACACGGGGTCTCAAGGCTAGAGATTAAGCGCCTTACCCCCTTAACCACCGTGGCTCACAAACTTACATCCGGCACCTTGCATCAAAAGTGACCGGGTGTTATACGGTGTCGGAAAGGATTCGAGTTTAGTTGTTAGGATGATGTCTTATGTTTATGAAATTTAGAAACAAAATTATAATAACCTCATAAGAACAGTCTCGTGCGCAACGCATTAAAGGGCCGGCAGACACGGGCAGTGTTTGATTGTGGTGTAGGGGTGGGGATGAATGGTTTGACATTGATGTACCAATCCGACGATACAAGATAACACAGGATTCAATGAACACTACCAGAACTATTTTAAAAAATCCGAAAGCTCCACGACGATTACTTTATTTTGATATTTTGATTAATGGAAGTTTTGTTCCAGTTATCACATCAAAGTGTCACCTGAAATGGATTCCTATATTTTTCAAAGACCTTTATATTGACCGGCAAAATGTTATATTGACCTACTTTATTGACTAATGGTATGTTGTCTGTTGACCTCTATAATATAATATTGACGCAGAGATTAGTCTGTTCGCCTCCCATCCACTATACATCTGTCTATATAATCTGTGATATAGTAAGTAGATTGTTACTGTGGCGGTTCGAGTTGTTAACACCCAATCACTAACAGTTGACAATATTGACAAACCAGTACAAGTCAAATGTTAACAAAAATCACACAGGATTCCTATACTCATGATGTACTACTAGTCTGTGTTTTGGAGAGTGGGTCTTGCTAATGTTGGGTCGTATGCACGTCTTTAATAATCTTTTCTTTTTTTTCGTTTAAGATTATCAGGTGCGCATCAGCTGCGGGGGTACAATGTGTATATAAGATCTCTTCACTTTGACTTTTGAATCATGTTGGTGACCTCTGTTGGCATTCTCCACGCAAGTCTCGCTATCCAGGATTCGACTCTGCCCTCGGCTCGCGTTCTATAAATGTTTGACCCGGGGGTCATCGATCACGTGATTTACTACTTGGTCAAAAATGGCGCATGTCCGCGAAATGTTCTTGGCGTTATAAACACTTTTTAATTTTATGTTTTTTTAAGTGAATTCGAAATTTTTATCCCGCAAAGTGATTTTTCTATCATATTTCAAACGTTTATCGAGAATTATTTGATTTTGATTAACTAGACATTTCTAAATTAATTGTTGGGCCTATCGATCACTGATAAACAAACCCACGTGTATTATATTCTAAAATTACCCGTAGTCTTACGCAAAAGAGTTCCCTGTAATAGCTGTATATACATTGTTACTTTGCAATTGTGACCGCATTTCTATTTCAATATGGTAATAGTATTAAATATATTATCTTTTTTTTTTTTAAATCGTATTGTTTATCATTGTCTATCTTCACCAAGAATCTTGGTGGTGTAGTCAATTGAGCCGACAGCAGAGATTAGTGTGGACTGCAAAGGGCAACTATGTTTGGAAGATTGCTCTGTTGGAGTAAAAAGCGGCACTTACGAGGATACTCCTGGGATGGAAAGGTGGAATTCAAGGTGGCGTCCAAGATGGTCGCCTTTCCATAAATGCCCCTGCTATTCTTGCGGTGCATCCTATACCTAGGTTTTAGGGTCCAAGCCATCCATTAAAAGCAACGGTTAGAGATTGTGACATTCAAGATGGCGTCCAATGGTCATATCAACTGCCATACATTTTTAGAAGGCATGCTAGGACTGTGATTTCGGTATCTATACATAGATTACAGTGGTCAACCAATTCATTAATACTATTCTCCATATTAAATATAAGATGTTCACCGTAATGATCATCATCGCTGACCAACACGGCAGTTTATTGCAATTGACACAACTTGCCCATATATATCCATGGGAGGTATTAGTCACATGAATGCACGTTATTGTTACTTGTTGGCTGGGAATGTAAACATTCTTTTCCATGTGTTAACTTTAGTAAACATACATGTATGCTTTCTGTGGTCATTTTCCACATAGGTGGAAAATACTAGACGGAAACATCCAAATAACTTACCAAATCAAATCAAGTTTTACTTTACATACACGCCAACATACACAGTGTTTCTCTCTTTTTCGACCAGAAGTTGTCCTTGTCAGGCCCTCCTTCTCACACCACTGACAATGGGAAGCTAACCCGAAAAATGCTGGGGAACTTTCTTGGACACCACCAGGATCGAACCGATGACCTTCTGACTGAGATACCAATGAGGTCAACCCAATTCAAAATCAATGACATTAGATACTAATCGAATTCACATGGTTAAACAAAGTTGTATAATTTGGAGAAATACAAAAGTTATAATGTTCTGACGTGAGGTTTGGGTAGTTTTGACATACTTAAAGCGAGAATTTCATATTTTCTAAGAAAGTCCAAACATAAATATTACTAGGTCTTTTGGTCAATAGGTTCTCAACTCACTATTATACGATCATAGGTGTCATTCTCAAACATACACACCTTCACGGTGTTTTGTCTTTGATGTTCTATAAACGATAATAGAGATATCGTACCGATGATTGGGTGGTCAGAGGGTGTTATGTGATATCATCCCTGGGACGATATCACATATCACCCTCTGATGACGTCATATTAAGCAAACACAGTAAAAATACATTTTATTTAGTTATAAAGTTTAAAGTACAGCTAATAGGATTAGAATCATTTTCTGCAGATGTTTGTAGATAAAGCCGTTTTGCAAAATTTTCTGTTTCGTAATTCTTTCTGGTGTCTTCCTCGTCTTTTACGTTTTTGCCCTCATCACTCTTTCTGACACCATTTTTACCTTTACGTAGTTAAAGATATCCAAGTTTTTCTTACATTTAAGACGTAAATAAGACATCAATCCCATTACCAAACTGAATATTGAATTCAGTGGGTATTTCTCGCCGTCCTTTTTTCTAACTTTAACCACAAAGTGTTTTAACCAAAAGTTTAAATCATATTTTCCATGTGTTCAAGATCTTTAGTTATTTTCCTTTCTTCGTCATTATGTTGATTGTTTCGCCACATCAACCATGCTTAAAATTCATTAAAAGCCAACTTATTACGCCTTAGAGTATATTTTGGTACAGCGTTATTGGCAAAGTTTAAAACCGTTTCCTCTTTGACAACATGAAACCGTTTGTCATTTCAGATCGATTTTCCTCTACATCCGAAATATCTGAATACAGCGCTGGATTTCCAGCATCCATATCGAAAATTTACTTCGTCTGAATCAGTCATTGACAGCATTTTACTTGTGAACTGGTCGATGTATGACTAAAATAACAAGGGTGTAATGGGCAGTGGTGGACAACAGTTCACTATTAGTATACTCATTCCAACAGTGACGTAGCCATGCCCTTCATCATGCTAAAAACAACACGGGACGATATGGATGCGTTTATGTTGCTATATGGGGGTATGCTGACCACTCTGTCATTGAAGTGATGTCAATGTGTATGTCAAACAATACCCCACTAACCCTCGGTTCGATATTAGAAATAGCCCTCGACCTTCGGTCTCGGGCTATTTCTAATATCAACCTCGTAGTAGGGTATTATTTACTACTTAAACCGAAAATAAAAATACAATTACCCCCCTTGTTTTCTTATTACCAACCATGGAATAGCTATCTTCAAATGTTTGAATTTGAAGTTGAAAAATGATATGTTTGCCAATTTCTATACTGGCAATAGTGAGTTATATGATTAATAGGATTATTCTTTAACATGCTAGGACTGTTTATAGATACCATCTATTTTAAGGCTTCATTTTAATACATTTTAAAAATATAACTTAAAAATATGAAATTGTAACTTTCAAACCATACATGTAGATATAAGGTTGAGACGTGCTCGTGTACGCAATATGATGCAATTAATCATAATACAAAGTTAAGGATCAGTTCCGTCCTAGCATGATAACTAATCGCGTATCAATATGACCGAATTATTACCCCTCAGTCGGATAGAGATGAGTGCCATTCATTGTTGACAGACGTAGAGCACTACAATATCCTCTACAAAGCTTTGAATAAGTTAGCTGTATCCGTTGTTATATATACTGAAAGGATGTGTACTCAACAGATAAGGTTACATCAGGAAGCCAAAACCAGTCTCATCACCACAATTCACTTTACTATGGGCGGATTCCACTTTTATTATCTTTTTTTTTCTTTTTAGGAGACTCTTGAAATATGAAAGATTTAAATAGAGCTGACAGTTCTCGCTATAGTATTTCATAAATAGATAATGCAATATGAATGTAATGAAAATTTACTTCAAATGACAACGATATTGCAACTGCAAAATGGGATGGGGTTTTGCATGAAGTTGTTAGAAATGTCCATTCAATAATAAAATCGAAGTTGAGATGAATAAAATATAATTACAATTATCACTAATAAAACGACCATGGCGTTTCCCGGATTTTAATTTTAAAAACTTTACGGGAGATCGTCCCCGGACCCCCCTTGCATGCTCATGACTGCGGCAAGTAAATTTAATTTACCATGAACACACTTTCAGAAAACCCCCCCCCCCCCCAATTTTTTTTGCACGACGCCCCTGATTGCATTTATATCTAGTTGATATGGAAAATGTCATTATGACTTTACATTAATTTCAATTAATTTTGAGACCCGGCACTTTGACTCATCGTATATCCGTACAGAGGTCAAAGGTTGAAGTATTAGAGAATAAGATATTCAATATTAAACAGTAATAACCGAGTTAATAAAGTCAGAATACATCCCGAATTATCATCCATCAAGATGGCGATAATTGGACTTATATTTGTTATCTGTCTTGTAATGGACACAGTCTGCGGTAAGATTAAAAACATTTCTTCCTAATTAACAACCATCTTTACAACTTATTATGTTATTGAAGTCGCATATTTTGAATGATCGAAATATATTTCGGTACGTATCATATTCTCAAATAAATGACAATAGAACATTTCCCTTTAGCGCTCTTATTTTACCCTACTGTATTCAATTGATACCCCATGTATCGATACACTATTTATTCAATCGATACTTTTAAGTATAAATTGAAAAGTACATCAAAACCCACATGTGGTATAATATATTGTGTAGTTAAATGGTCAATTGCGATACATTAAGTAGGCCTAATAAATTGTTATTGTACAAGTGCTATGTCTATAAATTACGCAATGTCTTGCACAAGACCATTAAACAACTTACAGTACAGACACTAACCAACACGTGCATTTTGAAATGAAATAAAATTTCAACTAGTATAAATACAATCTTGTTTTACAGAGTTAATGCGACATCCGTCTTTTATCTCTGTCTAAGATGACTGACAGGTCAGACCGCTTTAGTACTAAGAGTGACGTCACATCATAATGTTTAATAACAAATCAAGATGGTTTTAAAAAAGAGGTCTATTAAGTTTTAAAACGCAATATGAAGAATCCTTATTCAATAATTAAGGATGTTCAGTGCAACAGGAAAATAACCCAAATGTTTCAAAAGTCACCCAACGTAGTAATATGAACTGGTACGGACAGAATTTGTCTTTTTACCCATTTTACGCCCCCGCGTAATATTATTTTGTGTACCTATTTGTACGCTAAATATGGAATATTTATTATCCAGATATAATTTAACACCTTTATTTATTTTTCTTATAATTCAAAAAAGATGTTTTATAATTTAAGTGTCGGAGGAAAATAGTTAATATTTCTGAGTCATTTAAAAGTCCCGTCGATGTAATCCTTATCAGTGATACTAGCAGTGCCGGACTGGGCCCACTTGCCCACTTGCCAATGGCAAGTGGGCCTAAGCCGAAAAGAAAAGGTAGTAAAAGAGGGGAGGAGAGGAAACAGGGAAAGGAAAGGAAAGAAAAGCAGAAAGATAGATTTCGTTGGAAGAAACAAATTCTATTCGTATTCGAGGATGTGTGATCACCATTATATCTCCATCCGCTGCTCTGGCCTGAGGTGCTTGGAAAATGAGTTTGCGGCTGTCTATTTTTCAAAATTTTATGGGGGGGAGAACCCCCCCCCCCAGACCCCCCTCGAGCGCTCGCGCCTGCGGCGCTCATAGGCGTATTTCGCCCGCCATTTGCTCGTGGCACTTGTCACAGGTATGGCACTGGATACTAGCGGCCAAGCGAAAATTCACTGCGAATCAGTGTGGTATAAATACTGTATGCTTAGCACATTGCCCGTACCATTACGTGAAATAATGGTCCACCAACATCAAAGAGAGAGAGAAAGAAAATAAATTGGGTTTAACGTCCACTCAACAAAACTGGGTCATTTCGGGACTAACATACGGTTTAATTTTATTTCACTCATTCGCTTGCGCGTATGGTTGGTTCTTTAGCATCGGGAGGAAACCGGAGTGCCCGCAGGAAACCCACGAGGTTGAGAAGGCGCCCCTACCTCCCTTTCACATACGCTCACACTTGGGCTCGAAACCACATCCGCAAGCCAGAGGTGACCGGCCAGCTAGAGGCCAAAGCGCGGCACTCTAGACCACTAGGCCATCCCACCCCCCTCCGAATATCAAAGGATGATGTCATTTTTAAATGATAAAAACTAGGGAAATTAAACATATTTAACCCTTCTATTCATTGTGAATTAAAGTGCACAGAATCCACCATGGTATAAATCTAACCAGGGGAATATTACCTTCCTATTCAATTTATAATTAAAGTGGGCAAAAACCACATGTGGTATAAATAATAATAACCATGGGAATATTACCGTTAGAATTCTTATTCAACTCTTTTTTTTTCAATAAAACTTTGATAATTATGCTTGGGTGGTATAGATAATAATAACCAGAGGAATATTTAGTGTGCTATATAACCAGGGATTTTTAATATAACCCTTTGTATTCAATTAATAATTAAAGTACGCCGAAACCACATCTAGTATATTGTAATTTCAATGATTGTTAGCTATCCTTGGCGTTTTGGTATTATATTATATCCTGTCGTTAAACGTAGTGTCGTATTTCTATCTATATATTTATATATTTATATTTAATTGTATAAGAAAGAATTCTGAACATTTGGTAGTCCGTACAGAAATACAATTTCCCTATAATCACAGTTTAAATTTGATTTCGTCTTTACCTTGACGTGAGGTACGTCATGCAGACTGTTCCACGTGATCCACACAAGGGTTGTTTCAATGTGTATTAAGTTTTTGTTGAAATAAACCCAACAATTGTAATGTTATTTCCGTGGTGAGAATCAGACAGTTAAATAAAGTGTTTAAACTATGTAGGTGTATGTATATCCAAGGCACATAAAACAGACGTCAAATCCTACAGTTTCCCTCTCTATGATGCATCGTCCCAATATCCACGGTGGGGTGAATGAAATAACGGGTGCGCTTTAGATCACAAGGTCGGTCATTTAGTCACAAGCATGATATCGACCTCACACAGGATAGCCTGTCCAACCTCTTCTGTTTTCTTTGGCGAATTGTTGAAATGGCATAGTTTATAATAGTCCCGAAATGGCATAGTTTGTGTTGAGTGGACGTTAAACTCCATTTCCTTTACCCCTTAAAGGGGCTAAATCGCTAACATTTTTGACCCTAGAATTTTACAAAAGTGGGTCGCAACGCATATAATACTGTAATATGAATGTTTATAAACTGCTTTACATTCAATGGTTACCGTTTTTACTCCAATTTATAATCAGTTATGTTCGGCGAACTAAGCCAGCAACCTTAATTGCGTGCAGATTTCTAGCGTCTAGTTATTCCAGTCTACATAACTCCATTTGATTTGATGCAATGTTTCTAGCCTCGTCCCTTGAATCTCTCAATAGAACTGGGGCTATGTTATCTTAAATATAGGATATCAGAAGCTCATCTTTTCCCTGTAAGTTTACTTCATCAATGTTGATTTAAATTGACCAATAATTCGTGTTTTCGATGTCGAAGATTTTGGAGGATTTTGAATTACGGACTTAGGTCCTTTAACCTGAAATATGTATGGGGGGGTGACCGAATGGTAAGCACATGCGCGCTGTATCATAAGGTCGCCCGTCCTACCTCGTGGGTTTTCTTCGGGCTCTCCACCCCTCCCCCTCTCTCTCTCACACACACACACTGCTAAAGACCCCTACGCGCAAACGTATTAGTTTGTGTTGAGTGGACGTAACTCCTCTCTACCCCCCTCCCTCTCTCTCGCGCTTGTAGTTTTAAAAGGTCATATATTCTAAACATAAGAATGTCGATTGTCAGTATTGATGTAAGGGTATTTGTATCAATAGCATTTTAAACGTACATCTAATTATGTTATATGTAACACACACCCATTAAAAGTTTAATAAAATTTAAACATGGACATTTCCAATTAAATAGGGAGGGGCAATTTTTTTTAATAAGCTAAGTTACCTAATTATTTTTATGGTTTCGATTTAGTAAAGAGGAACTCATTCCTTTGTCATTAAAATTAAAAATTTAACCCCTAGATTCAAATAATTAACGCAAACCGAAGTACATGGCCCATGATGTATTCATAAGGTAGGCCCATTCATCACCTTCATTTGTTATGCTCTTGAAAATCACTAAAAATTATAATATTCCCGACAATTAAAATCAGAATGTTCATTTACAGAGATGGCTTGGTATATTTGTCTCAATTTGGACAAACAATGTAAAGTCTTTTCTTAAAGTATCTCGAACAGTTTGGATCTTATTTCAGCCGACGGTTACGCATTTAGGGTCGATATCTTTAGAGGCACAAGAAAACCCACTGATCTTTCTAAACAAATATTAAATCGAATAGAACTAGCTCCGTCACTAATTAGAATAGCGCACTAGATAATTTAAAGTAACCATGCTTGATTTGCATTATTTTCGAAAATTAAAAAGAAGAGTCCCGGTTTTGATTCAATCGGATTGACAAACCGGCCAAAAAAGATAGCGGCGCTCTTGTAACTTAGGGAACAGCATGAACTGATACAACCTCGGTATCCCCAGCGTTCTCATTCCGTCCACTCCACTATACCCTGGGTTAATCCAAATTATATGCCCGGGCCTTGATTGTCGCTAAAGTGTACGAACCATATTAAAACAGTTTACAACCCAGTTTTTTCATATTATTCATGTCCATTTACTAAATAATTTATATAAACAATGTATATTTAATTGTCACAACACAATTTATATGGAAAACAATCACTGGTTTAAACACAAAAAGCACGACGTTTCCACAAGTATTCTCTTATATTTTGTTTTATGTGCTCAATCGCTAAATGCCACTCAAGGATTATATATTTAATTGTATTATCAAAATCTACTAGGTTTTGCTGATTTCAAATACGTAAAAATCTATGTGTTTAACTTCTGCTATTATTATTACTATTCGTTCTTTGTCTGAAATGTTTCATTCTTTTATGTTTATTATTTTTGAACTTCTACTTGGCAATTTGATTCACACTGACTGATCTACGATGTCACGTGGATATAAATCTCCGGAAACGAACGATTCGTAATAAAACACTTGAACCTACATGTATGTAAACATCCGATCTTCATTAATATAAATATAATATTATATCATACGCATTTAGAAAAATTTGGTATTTTCTCGTTTGGCCATGATTTACTCTGTGACTTTAATGTTAAGTCTCGTCTCTTAGACCAGCTCTAACCCTTTCCCAAATTTCGGTTGGGTAGAACGCTTTCTGCCACTGACGGAGCAACAGCAAACTCTTGCCTAAAAGCATGTACGAGGTTTATGGAAGACCAAATGGGACAATATTCATGATTCTTGTTTCTACATTCCAGTTTGAACATTTTAGACATGAACTCAACATTCTAAACTAATGATTCTTGTTTCTACATTCCAGTTTGAACATTTTAGACATGAACTCAACATTCTAAACTAATGATTCTTGTTTCTACATTCTTATGTCAGCATTTCATGCACAAAATCATCATTTTAAACAAAAAAATATGACTTTATGTTTCATTTTCGGCGTTTTATCGATAACTTCTATCATTAAATATTAAAATTAAAAAATAATTTCTTAATTCTACACGACAAAGAAATCAATTCATTGGTTTCTGAAAGTATCTAAAACCAAAATCTGGAATTTGAACACTTATGAAAATATTTTCTACGTTTTAAAAAGTCTTGAAGTTAAAATGTTCAAACTGGAATGTAGAAACAAGAATCATGAATATTGTCCCATTTGGTCTACATCAACATTATTACACCAGAGGGCGCTAGATCGAACACAATTTGGCGACCTATTCAGCTAGCGACCTATTCGACCGAACCAGCTGCATGGTATCTGGTCCGTTTGCCCTTGTTCTTATATCACTTAAGTTGGGCCTATGGGGTGCCACCACAGGCACGGATCCGGGGGGGGGGGGTAAATGCCCCTCTTACAAAATCTACCGCCCCATATGGCGCCGTGAAAAAATCGACCATATAAAAAAATAAAGCCACTGGGCGCTCAGTGACTTGGTAACTGATTTTGTTAGTTTAACCATGTAAAATATGTCTGTACTTTATCTACATTAATATATATATATTGTTTACACACTCCCTATCGCGCTACATCGGATTTGTTAGGAGTGCTCAAATTGGTAGACGACCAGTAGGCTCGTAGCATGGCCCACCGGGGCCTGTCCAGCAGCATCAACCCCCGATCCTCTTGTCTTGATACCATACGTGCTTTGTATATAACTATTGTGATGTGTGTCGGTCTGCTGTCACCACACTCACGCAGGGCTGGGCCGTGTGTAGCATTTTAAAAGTGCGGGTTGGAGTATTGGGTTACCAAGTTATTGAGCGCCCAGTGGCTTTATATTTATTTTATCTGGTCGATTTTTTCACGGGCGCCATACTTATGGGGCGGCAGATTTTGTAGAGGGACACCCCCCCCATTCGTGCCTGTGGCGGTGCCCCATAGCCCCAACTTAATTAATATAAGAGCCAGGGCAAACGATCCAGGTACCATGCAGCTAGTTCGGTCGAATGGGTCGCTAGCTGAATAGGTCGCCAAATTGTGTTTGATCTAGCGCCCTCTGGTGTAATAATGTTGATGTAGACCAAATGGGACAATATTCATGATCTTTGTTTCTACATTCCAGTTTGAACATTTTAACTTCAAGACTTTTTAAAACGTAGAAAATATTTTCATAAGAGTTCAAATTCCAGATTTTGGTTTTAGATACTTTCAGAAACCAATGAATTGATTTCTTTGTCGTGTAGAATTAAGAAATTATTTTTTAATTTTAATATTTAATGATAATAAAAGTTACCGATAAAACGCCGAAAATGAAACATAAAGTAATTTTTGGGGTTTGAAATGTTGATTTTGTGGATGAAATGTTGACATAAGAATGTAGAAACAAGAATTATTAGTTTTGAATGTTGCGTTCGTGTCTAAAATGTTCAAACTGGAATGTAGAAACAAGAATCGTGAATATTGTCCCATTTGGTCTTCCATAGAGGTTCACCATGAAAAACTCGAGACACGCAAGCTAAGTAGAGACAAGTGAGCATGCAATTTTTGGCCCTACTATCCTTCCGCCTCAAAATAATGAATATTGACCAAAACCTGGCAGAATTATTTTTTATCAAACCATTTTCTCAGATTTTACACCCAAAAAGTTAACAACAATCGCCATGCAAAAGGGGGGAAAGACAGACTAAAAATAACTTATTTGGTGAGCTGTGTCCGACGAGAGCTACTCCCCTTTACCAACTTCCTTTGCAATTAAAGATTTATGGAATTAGTCGATACAAATAGCACAATCAATAAGGGAGGATAATTTGAAAACGTGCCCCTTAGATTAACACAGGGGTTACTGGGGATATCGAGGGTGGAATGAATAAATAAATGAAATGGGGTTTAACGTCCTACGCTTCTGCACCTGCTAATGGAAGACGGGCATACGCCATACAGTGTGCTATGAGGGAAATTTTTGCCCGGGCAGCAACTGAATTCAAACTGTCAAGGGATATTTTACGTGCATGCCAATGTGTACACGGGACCTCGGTTTGTCGTCCCATTCGAACGACTAGGCAAAGGTTCTCCGTCTGCATCACCGACAAGGGGAAACCACGCCGAAAAATCGAGATGAACGTTCTCGGCTAATGCAGGGATCGAACACCCGATTTTGAGGGTGAAAGTGATAGCATGTATATCTTGTACGTGCAATGTAACACCCATTGAAGCCATGGTTCTGTTTTATTCCTATCACTAATGTATGCATTTCTCTTTCAGGTTACAGTAGTTATCAGAATTTTTCTCAACCAGAAGTTATAACCACTCCAAATTTCCCATCACCCTATCCGTCTGATTCGAGTTTAAGTTGGACGTGGACTAAGGCGACAGGAAGATGGGCGGTTTTGTTTGAAGAATTTGACATACATTGTAAGGATACATTATACCTGACAGACAAATCAGCGTAAGTTTATATTTTAAGACTGCTTGATATGTGTGCCGTGCACTAGTCAGAATATGCTTACTGTATAGTGTAATTAATAAAACTGAGCTGTAACCAAAGACAAAAAAGAAGGACAACATTGTGGACTTTGCTAAAGAAAATCGCCAAAACATCATCTCGGTTTTTCGTCCGGGTCGAAAGACTGTACGTTGTCCATTGTTGCCAGACCCACTAGAGATGGTTCGGTGGGTAAGAATGTAAGATGCTGGCTCGCTGACAGGTTCGTGCTTTGATCCCGGTGTTAACCTAGAACGTTCGTCATGGTTTTCAAGTGTGGTTTCCTCATGGGCGTGGTGCATGATGTAATGCGTCTAGTCGTTCGGGTGGGGCAAAAAGAGGTTTTGTGTACGGGGCGTGCACATAAAAGAACCGTAACGGTCGGAATTCAATAAAAGGGTAGGCCCTAGCCCTCGTAATTATGGCGTATATGGCCGTCGTCATTAGCCTAGTCGGTCCAGACGAGTAGAATATTAATCCCGATTTCATTTCGTTTCTAGTATTTATTACAAGAACCAGGATAAGAATATAACAAGTAGAAGATATAAATCTTATTTACTCACTTGATATCCGAATAAGCCGTATCTCATACATTTCATAGTTCGTCCGTGTTAACTGGAAAGCGCCATCGGTAGGATTCCCAGCTGTTTCCGTGAACTTAATTCAAACGGTTTGTTCATGTGCTTATAGCCACGCCGGAACATCCAGATTAGGGAGCCAATGTCAACCGACCCACTACAGCTTCTCAATGAACGCAAGAGATAAGCGATTCCCAGTAGAGCGGAAAATATACCCCCCCCCCCCATGAAAGACACGCTGTCTTGGGAGGCCCTTTTTATGTACTAGGTGACCCCCCACTAGACTCGTCATATCAAAATATTCTTCCCGAATTCGGTGTTTTCTTTCAGTTTTATTGCTTAAGATGGTCAAAGAGAAATTCGGGTTGGGGGCTGGCGCATTGCTTGCCAGACTTTGTTTTTTTAATATAACGCCAGAAAACCTCCAAAATGGATGCGCTGGTGTTATACTTGGTTTCTGGTACACAGTGCCTTCATTTTAATTTACCGTTGGTCACAATACTGTTGGCTTTGTAGCTTAGGCATATTTTTTAAAATACAAACTAATTAGCTTATATAAGTATAAGTATAGCTTATTTATTAATATTCATTCATTGACATTTAGTAACTGGGTAGAGTAATAAAATATAACAGCTATTGATTTATTTAGGCGACGTTTCGATCCTTAGAAAACTATAATTTGTTTGAAATACTTATTTTCCACAGCTTCTTTTTAATTGCTCTTTCAGTGGTAAACAGCTACCTTTTGACTGTCATCAAAATAAGCTAACAAAGACAACAGCTTATTATACTAAGGGACCGAGTCTTATAATACGATTTACTTCATCTTATGTTTCTGAAGCCCGTAAAGGATTTAAGATAAGAGTCTTGTACGGCCGAGATAAAGGTGAGTACATTTTACAACAATATTTAATGATATATATTGCAGTTCCTTTAGTAACCTATGACATCCACCCACTCATCCATTTATGAATTTGAGGGTGGCCGGGTGGCCGAATGGTGAGCGTGTGATTGAGTCAACTGGCGGGGTTTAGAGTCCCCGGTGGTACGTGACAACGAGTAGGGTCGCCAGTGCAGCCTCGTGGGTTTTATCTGGGTCCTCTGGGTCAATGTCACTATTCTGCGTAACCCCTTATGTCGCCTGGTGCTGGTATTGCGTCTTTCAATGTGCATGTCGTGAGACCCAGGTAGCACAAGGCGTGCGTCGGTAAGAGAAGGGAAACAGGGGTTTCGTACGTGGGTGTCACCGTCAAATTTCACCTACTATAGTTTACGAAAACTTTCATGGAGAGCCAGTCGTTGGTGATAGATAGGTCCTTGTAGCATAGGTTGGGGGGGGGGGGGGGTCAGTGTAAGCGTCTCCATTTTTTTAAAATATGTCGCAAACGGGACTCATGCGTTACGGGGTCCAATGAAACCACCACAAGACTACCTTTGCAGCAGCTGACGGCCAATAGCTACTGATCTGAAGTAAATGTTGCGTAGGTGTTACGTTGCGTAGGTGTTATGTGGCGTCACCACGGCGTCATTCCGCTCAACACTGGACGAAGACAGATAGACATCCTATTCAACACAAAGAAGCTTTCGTCATTAAAGCTTCTCGTGAAAAAAAGAAATGAACATGTAAAATCGTGTGGTTGTCTTGATGTAATACCAACTTACAAATATTTTGTGTTTACAGATGATCTTCAAAGTCAAGTTTATGAAGTTAAAAACGGAAATAAAGACAGTAAGTTTTAAGTGGTGGAAATAAGTCCCATAAATTCGGACGTTCATGAGTGAGCAGTTCAAAAAAGAAAAATGCATTGGTTTTAATAAGACATGAAACCAATATGGCATCGGAATGTCTCATTTTCTAAGTCAGCAATGCGACATAGGTTACCAGTCCACGATTTAAAGTCAAGCGGATGAGTCGTCTAATTCGCACGCTTTAGGTCTGCCATTAAAGGACCTAAGTCCGTAACTCAAAATCGTCCAAAATCGTCGACATCAAAAACACGAATTATTGGTTAATTTAAATCAACATTGGTGTTGTGATCTTACCTGGAAATGGTAGGCCTCTGATATCCAATATTTAAATAAAAATAAATATTTTACAGTTGGTACACGAATCGTGTACCATAGTGTGTTTCAGCGTCACTTATAACAAGTGACCAGAACGAACGAGGCTAGACATATTCCACAAGTCCTGTTAAACGACGAGGCCATATCGTATCTGAGGGCATGCGCGGTAGACTGGAATAACCAGACACTAAAGAATCCTTTTCGGTTGAGACTAATGCCGTATTTCGCTGGAAATATCTGATATGAAATTAGACCCAAAACGGAAACAATTTAATGTAAATCAGTTTATATACAATCAGATTATATTATTATATGCGTTGCGACCCATTAGGGTCAATTTCTAGGTCCCAAATGTTAGCGATTTAGCTCCTTTAAGTCAAGTGGCGTGGTTACGTTACCCAAGCGGCTCGCTTGCCTGCATAACCTCCTAGGGTTTTTTCAGGTCCCTCGCTTACGCTCCGCTGTCAAAATCCCTATGTATAAGCGAGCTTGTAACACGTAATCACCTGATCGCCTTAGTTTGGCTTGGGCGTATAAATTTTAGTTCAATACATTGCTTGAAATGAGAAGGGAAACAACTCTATATAATAAATGTTTTCTTTCAGATGGTGATCACGTTAACACCCTACTCTACGCAATTTTGGCTACTCTGATCGCCTTACTGGTTGTAGGCATGGTAGTATCAGTAATTGTCATCAAGCGACGAAGAAGAAGATCAGCTAACCAAACGGTGACCGTTGCCGTCGCGACAAACCATGTAAGGAAGGGTTCTGGCGTGTCTTACAAACGCTCCGCATCGACGTCGGATTCAACTGAAACAACTACCATTACAACAAAAGTGGAGGTTGGTCGAGGTCAAGTGCAACGAACACCCAGTCAAAGGTCATGGACAACAAGAGCAACATTAGCCAATGCACAAAATGGCGTTGTTGATAATGTGTACTCACCGATGGAAAACATGGCGCATTATCAGAATCAGATTAACCGACCATTATCATCGGTAATTGAGTACGACCCTCTTAGTAAACCGGTACCTAGCTCTGTTCGGCACCCCACTACAATATCTGGCTACGAATCCCCTGTCATAAATGTCTCAAAATAGTTTTTTTTTACAAACCGTAATCCACATACAACAACTGCACCGCTTTTAAAGATGCATGATTTATGTAATTTTCCAGTCCTATTTTGTTCGTGTTCTTCATGTACATAATAATTGCCTATGTACATAAAATTGGCGTAAATTCTAGTTATTGTCTCTAGGGACGACTGACAGAACTGATAGTTACTGGAATATGCCACCAATATACCAATATACGTCAACTCTTAGGCACGACAGAACAACAAATATTGCTTTGCTTTTGGAACGTCCGTCGACTTGACACGTTTAAGTGGATTACATTTATTTGTCATATTATATTTTTGAACATATGATTGTCCATTTATCTGTACTAATATTTGTGACTGTCGCTTGTTTGTTTGTCTGTTCAGGGTTGTCAGCTACACTAGCGCTGTACCGAGGTTGAAATTTGGTGAATAGGGGCATTTCGGACCGGTAAGTAACATACTTTTGGTGGCGATGGCCTACCATCTCTGGTTTCGGAGTAATAACCCCCGGGCACCCTTTTAGTTTATTTATAAATACGTCGAAACATGCAATACGCTCGAAAACTATAATTATTAAATTCGTTTGTTATTAAGATAATGTTTTTGAGAAGCAAGAAGGCTTAATCGGCGTTTACAATTACAGTAAATTCAGAAATGTATGTTCTGATTTAAAGGAATGAAATAAAATGTATTTATAATAATGAAAATGTATGCTCAGCATGATCGTCAGGCAACATGCGTCTGATTCCTTTATACGATAACTTTTGTTTTTGTTTTTGTTTTTTTAATTCTGTTGATTTGGTAAAGTTTTTAGTTTGTATATAGTAGCATCACATAAGTATAATTGTTTATGAAGTATCTGCGTTTTAAATATATTTTCTGATAAATAAAAACCTTTTTATAATTATAACCGTTCAAATCAACAATATTCCAAATGGGGCTCGATGTTGTTAAGACAATGGATTCAGGGGTCAAATTTAATAATTCTCTATGATAAGTACAAATTAAACCAGTGATTCTCAACATTTTTTGCTGACGGCACACATGACCTAGTGGTCTAGAGTGCCGCGCTACTCCCACTTAGCAAATCTCGACAGATTCCGGTACCCTACATCTAGACTCGGATGTATGACGAATTCCGCCATTTTGGAACTAATTTAAAGGACCCGGATAAAAAATGGCTGTCAACATTGAGATTATATCAACAAACTAAAGAAATGGCTGCCATTTTGGGATTTTTTTTGTATGGGCGGCACGTTTTCCTGTTAAAGTAAATCGGTAGTCGACTAGCCACATCGCAAATGTATGGTCGTAGGTACATATCACTTACTGTCATACATCCGAGTCTAGATGTAGGGTTACGGAGGGTACCGGAATCTGTCGAAGTTTGCCAAATGGCGCTTCGACCTCTTGCTGGCCGGCCACCTCTAGCTTGCGGCTGTGGTTTCGAGCCCTGGTGTGAGCGTATGAGGCATGGAGATAGGGGTGCCTTCTCAACCTCGTGGGTTTCCTCCGGGCACTCTGGTTTCCTCCCAATGCTAAAGACCCCTACGCGCAAGCGAATTATTGAAATAAAATAAACCATATGTTAGTCCCGAAATGGCCTAGTTGTGTTGAGTCGGCGTTAAACCCCATTTCTGTCTCTCTCTCTCTCTCTATCTCTCACCTTGGAACATGAGAAAAAATAGAGGCACATCTTGCTAAATATATATTAAAAATATCTTAATTTCGCAACAAAAAAAACATGGCAAGTCATAGACGGCATATTTGATAATTATTTGTTTTTTCAATGTCTATTTTCTGTCTTGTCCGCAGGTTTATCTTGTAGTTTTTGTTTTGCGTGTGGTGCGGTCCTCCTGCACTTACTAATTGACTAGTCATAGACACATTTTCTTAGTGTGCTGTTCAAAATTTGAGAATCGCTGAATTAAACAATCTCTTTTTACTTCCCACCCATTACACTACTATTTCTGTCACTTATGTAATACGTTACCACATGGAAGTCTGTCGTGATATGAAATATTTAATATAAAATGAAGTGGGATTGAGCGTCCTACTGTATGGCACCGACTGTGCAGAAGAGCATACGTCATGCAGTGTTCTATTTGGGGAATTTTGCCCGGACAGCGGGCACTACGGCTTACTCTAATATCGAATTCTTTGATATAAGTTTTGACAATCCCCTCAGTTTCTGAATAAGTATTGTTTATAAAAACAAGAGCATCGCTAGAATTGCAGCCTGTAGACGATAAACACAAATATTAGGCGCGACTCTGCCCCTGGGGGTCGGGTAATGCACCGAAATCAATAGCTGCCGTCATTAGACTATAAGGAATACATATACCGATATGACAAGTTCCAAGACGACGAAGAATTGTGGCATGTATGCAACACAAAGACACACAAAGAAAAAGTGGATGTGGCTCTGCCCCTGAGGGTCGGGCATTCACCAAAAAACATTAGTGATATCCTTAGGGAATAGGGGATCGGTGTGCAAAGTGATACAATTTCAATGTGTCCAGTTCTCACACTCAAACTTGGCTCGGCTAGTCATACTAGTCGCTATATTTTCTGTTATTTTTTGAGATTTTACGACGATTGTTTTGTGATTTCAATCTCGCTTCTATGGATTTCCGACATCATTAATACCGATAAATGACTTTTTTTTGCTGTACGGAGTCTTCAGTATTGGCCTGATTCGATTGCGGACGTTGACTCTAGAAGGGTTCAGCACAGAGAAAGCGTCCATATCGACATCGAAATATGTGTAACTTATTATGCAAACAAAGAGGTGCATTCTAATTACTAAACACAAGGACACTGGAGGAAAATTTTCCCCATTGATAGAACTATCGATACGTTTGCTAATCGAAACTATCGTAAATATTGTTTCTTTTGAACCCGTCTCCGATAATCATAACCGATTGAAAGATGACATTGTTCTTCTAGGGGTCACGATCATGGTTCATGGAACAGGGTCGCAACCAACAATAGGTTGGGAACCACGGATCTCGACCGAACATTGTCTTACTGTCGATGAGCAATAAAGGGTAAAAATGTATATTAGTCCAAAAATGATTTTTAAATTTTCGGTTAATTTTAAGTCGCCATCTTTATAAAATTATAATGAATTTCTATCCATGAACAATGAACATCGAGTTGAAAACGGCATTTAAATAATCTAACCTGTTTAATCTAAATTACTATATTATAGCTAAACTATTTGGACCTTCAGCTTTAGATATTGTTAACCCACATTGAGATATATAAGCTATTCTATTCAATCTGCTCACAAAAGACACATAATATACCCCGTAACTTCAGAGACTGTATGACGTATGTGTACAATACTTTATGTGTACAATAACATCACGATGTAAATATTTTTTCCACGTAATGTCGGCGAAATCACTTCGGTGCACAGCGGGCGTTAAAATAAGCCATGTTACACGCACAATATACATTCAAATGGGTTCGTATCATCATACAAATAGTTTTCTTAAAGTCTGTTTTTCAATAGTTTTTTTTAAAAAGCTATCATGTTCTTATATTTCGACATTTTTTGCACACACTGATACCATCCCATACTTAGCCGATTATGGCGTAGGTGGATCGCTGTGTACAGTATGACACTGATACAAGACCTCATAAATTTCACGTCCAAATTAGTTATGAATTATAAATTTATTATTTGGAATTAACAAAGATCAAATACATACAGTTAATAAAAATAAAATCTACCCGGTTAAAGATACACTATGTAACATGTATATAAGAGGTGACAGTTCTCGCTATAATAGTTGAAACATAGATAATGCAAGGGGAATAAGTTAAAGATACATTATGTAACATTTATATAAGACGTGACATTCTCGCTATAAAACATAGATAATGGAAGGGGAATAAGTTTAAAACTCCAGTTAAATTATATCATTCTTAGCGGTGTTACGACCGCATGAAGAACAGTGTAGTCTCGATGGCCATTGCCATCGTTCTTACGATGTCCTTATTGATGAATTATATAACATTTGGTTTCAAACATTTGGACGTTTTGACTCTTACATAATGCGTCTTTAACGAAATGCTATAGTGAGTAAATAATTCTTATTAGTTATGACGATGAAGTTGAACAATGTTAGTCTTATAATTATGAAAATTGTAAAAGGAGGAGAAGCACTGGCACTTTTAACAAGGAATAATAACACATTAGAAATATCCCATTACAGAAAAAAAACAATTTCTTCTTTATATTTCACAGGATTGTTTGTTATTTAATTGTTTGTATTCCACTAAAGAAACACTGTGTAATGGCTTGTCATGTTAATCATATCATATCGAGAGTGCTTTAAACTGAGTATAATTTACACCGAACGGGAACTATTTTAGGTTTTACTGCAGAGCAAAGGTTTCCGAAGATGATGGTTTATAGCCTGTACCTGCCGACTTTCTCTGCATGTATCACACATTTTCTGCATTTCAACACTCCATATTATATATTACATTTGAAATCAACATTTGTGTATACCAATTAACTTTAAAACAAAATGAAATTGGTGTGAGCATCCTACAGTTCTGCACTGTCTGGGCTAAGGACAATGGAAGTTTAAAACAGTAACATCATCTGACTCTACAGAATGTGTAACATAAAACAACTTTTCTTCTAAATATAAAATGCTATGATGCATCTACTTAGTTTATAAATGCTACACTGGTTGTTTTATTACCCTGGTTAGATATTGAGAATAGTTGTATAGTTGTATAGTTGTATATTGCTAATTACCTCATAATTATAATCTTCTCGAATTCACAAGGATACATTTAACAGTTTTTCAAAGCACGTTTTTTTTCTTCATCCCTTATGCCCCTGTCACTTCTAGGTTTTTTTATGAAGGAAATAATAATTCAAAGAATATTTTTTTCATGCACATTTCATGTTCTTAATCGATGTAGAGAACAATTTTATTAACAATCTATAGTACATAAATCTTTTATGGAGACCGTGTCTTTACAATTACCGTGCCAACTTCCTCGTCGTTTTTTCCCAGTAGGTTTTCGGATAGCATCCTTTTCTTCGATCCAGCCGATCTTTTTATTTTGAATTTCGGTTAGAATGTGAGGCGTAGAATCTCGTTTTTCCAAACTGTCGATTTTCTCGATCATAATTTTGTTCTTGAGTTGTAATTGTTGCATAGAAGTTTGTAATAGTCGTATTTCTGATCGAAGTTGTTGGTTGTCATCTTGTAAAGCTTCCACTTTTGATGTAAACGATTGTTGCAACTCCTCTGTTTGTGATCGCAATGCTTCCAGTTCCTGCTGAAAGGGTTTACCGCAACTGAAAACGACATCTTTACCAATGGCTATGTTACTACAGTCAGTGAAATGGATGACGTTGGACTTACTGGAATCGGCTAAATCCGTTTCCTGGAATAACGTTGATAATATATTCACAATGTTAATAAAAGTCATATTTTCTGTAACCAGATGAGGACCATTTGGGGGAAACGCGACATTGACACATCATCAATAGAATAACCCCCCGAACCCAGCCGCCCCCAAATGGGTGCCGATAAATTCTAGACAACGTGGAACATGCTGTATAATTGACACTGGTTGGGCGTAATGATTATGATCAATGGGTTCCCTTCACGTAGCCCATGAAACAAGAGGGCCCTTCTCGTATATGCATGATATGTGTAAGGTACTTTTAACATAATAAATAATATACAATTACTAACATATCACAATATAAAACATACCGTCACACAATTAAGATATAAATAAGCATTTACCTCTGACGACTCCATTCTTATTATTTTAAATCATCAACTCCAAGTACCCAGACAGAGTATAATGGCGATTTAGGTCGTGTGGGTGAAACAGCTTTATTTAACATCCGCTTCCACCGTTTACGTCCTGTAGTACGCTGACTGGCTTATAAACTAAATAAAAAAGTAACGTTCAGGATGGGTACACTCGTATAATAATAATCTTTTGTTTGCAATAATATTGCTTCGGTTTTATTTTATGACAACTTATTGTATACGGGAAATACCCAGATAAATAACTTACCTTTATAATTATGTAGTGGCCTGTTGATCTAAAGGTTTGTTTGGGGTCTCGAACATTCTCCTTTTCGGGTTGACGTTGTCACGGGCACTCTACGTCAAAATGTCGTGAAAGGTCTAAGTGCTGCGGAATGTTTATTTACATTTTGAGGTCGGACATGGCCTTGTAATGAACGATAGTTCCAACGGTAGTGTACGAAGATGGGATTGACTCCATACCGTTTTCATATGGGTACAAAATATGGGTACAAAAAAGATTGTATTGGATTTTATGTTGGTGATGACCTTATTGTTTTCATCGATCATTGATGACATAATATAATCAATAGACAGCCAAATATTTAAAATAAATTTCACTTCCGCGTAATATATCGAAACAAAAATTGAATCATTGATTACGGGTTATAGTGACAATCGGCATTTTGAGGGCGCTGAGAGAAACCAGCCATAGAATTAACCGCTTATACAAATACTCTGTCGGGTAGGTAGGTAGGTATCAAGTAATATATATATATATATATATATATATATATATATAGCTTGAACTACTTATATTATATGTCATAATTTGAATTGCCGTGCTTCTCCGGAGATTAAAATTTGATGTTCTAACTATTAATTACGCAACCAAGAATATCTAGAATATACATTGGACATAAGTTCCGCTACTAATGTCTTCCGTCTTTTGGGAAGTTTTGTAATCATTTGGTTACAAAGAAGTTACTGGCCTATTTCTCCCAATGTCTCCTCGAATTTCAAATTCAACTGATAACAAATATTAAATTTTTACTCGTTGAAGTAAAGGTGATACCTTACCGCATAATAACGTGATTATGTCACTTCGAAAGCGTAGGAAAATATTCTCTTTAAAGGGTTTATGGCTCTATTTGTTGAAACATAAATGGGTCTAAAAGCACATATTAATGTACCGTATTTCCTCTAATAAGCGCCGGGTCTCCAATAAGCGCCGGGCCTCTAATAAGCGCCGGGGGGTCAAGGGGTGCTGAAAAAATAAGCGCCGGGCCTCCAAAAAGCGCCGGGTCTCTAATAAGCGCCGGGTCTCTAATAAGACATTAGATTGCTTTTGATCAAATGCCGTAATTCAAAAGATTCTCCGGCCCAATGTCCATGGTAAATGACGGCTTTACCCTAAATTCAATTTGCTATTAAAGAAATAAGCGCCGGGCCTCCAAAGAGCGCCGGGCCTCTATTAAGCGCCGGGGGGTCAAGGGGTGCTGAAAAAATAAGCGCCCGGGCGCTTATTAGAGGAAATACGGTAATATGAGTGTATATAAAGTGGTTTATATTTAATTTTTTAAAATTCTAAATTTTAATAAATCATGTTCCTAACTGAACGACAATGGTTTACGCTTAAATTGGCACATTCTTTCCTTGTTTGTATTATTATTTCATAATTTTTTTTTAATCAATCATTACTATACTGTCGCATTGAAATTTAGGATATTTTTCTTTGTTTATTCTCTTTGCGCCCGAAACGATAGGCTACACAAATTTATATTCAATTTTTAAAATTCTTATTTTTAATAAATCATGATCCAAACTGAACGACAATCGTTTACGCCTTAATTTGTCCATTCTTTGCGTTTTTTATTATCATTTCACCATTAGTGAATCAGTCATTGCTGACCGAATGGTTAGCACGTGTGCGCTGTATCATAAAGCCTGTCATTAAGCTTGTTTTCCACTGGGCGCATTGTTTCGCGCGAAGCGAATTTTTGCGAGTACAGGCATGCGCAGTATAATTTCAGGCCGCGCCACACTTTTCGCTGGCTCCTTTATTTCCGAAAAAGTGAGTTCGACCAGTTTCTACTTCCCAGCCGCGAAAAAAGGAGCAAACCATTCAGAATTCCGTAAACTCTCACGTGGTAAAATACAATTTACGAGGCCAATGCCACCCATTCTCGTAGCAGTAAAATGGCTGGAAAGGTTTTCTTTCTGAACTTCCACAATGGCTGCTGCTTTTAATCTGAGATATTTACTCTTGTTAAAGGTAAGATGGAGTAAAATATTAATCAATCTTACCTTCAACAAGAGTAAATATCTCAGATTAAAAGCAGCAGCCATTGTGGAAGGATACCTTTCGCGCCAATTCTGTTATGAAACAAAGAATGATCGAAAGAATCGCTAGTGTAGTGGAAAATACCAGCGCGCTTGCTCGAAATCCTTCGTGGCGTAAAAAATCGCTTCGCGCGAAAAAATTCGCCTAGTGGAAAACAGGCTTTAACCCTTAAAAGCCTGAACCATGAATTTAAGGAGGTCTTCAAAGATTCACAAATTCGCCTAGTGGAAAACAGGCTTTAACCCTTAAAAGCCTGAACCATGAAGGAGGTCTTCAAAGATTCACAAATTGTGTTTTTCATGATGCCTGGGGTGTGAATAAACCTAATCCACAAAAAAATTCATCAGAAATCATTTCCAAAATTTTGGACAGGTATCAAATTTAATACCATAGGCTTTAGAGACTATATCGACAACTAAGAAATATCAGAAAACTCAGGTTTGATATCATATTTATTTGTGATAGGCTAAAAAAACAATTTCTGTGGTGGTGGAAACAGCTTTTTCTCCCACTTGTAGTTTTCTAGCCGGGTAAGCGTATCGGCGGTGGCAAAATTTGCCAATGGCACGTCATCCACAAATGCCCGTGGTAGCAAATTTAATACCACATGTTTTCACCACACACCGAGCGATTAAGTTTGCAAATAAATATACTGTGAACGGTTATTAAGTTTCTCAGTATTCTTATATACATGAATATGCATATGTTTTCACCACACACCGAGCGATTAAGTTTGCAAATAAATATAGGCCTACTGTGAACGGTTTTTAAGTTTCTCAGTATTCTTATATTCATGAATAATATATTTATTTTGAGTAAACTTGACTTTTTTGTTGAATAATATTCAAATTTTCCCTGGTCAAAACACTCAAACTTCTCAATCATGGGGTCTCCTATCTTTGAAAGCACAGTGAACCCCATATACTCAATATAGCAGCACCGTATGGTACTATATTAGATACCATAGGCGTTCTCGTCATATAAAAAACGGGTGATAGATTATTTGTTCAAAATTTACTTTATAGGTCGATTATGTTAATTAGTGGTATCAAAATCTGATACCGACGGCGCTAAAGGGTTTTAAGTCAACTGGCGTGGTTTCGAATCCACGGCTCTACGTGACAAGATGGGGGTGCCTGTCCAACCTCGTGGATTTTCTCCGGGTCCCCCGGTTTCCTCGGAGTCCTATAGCTAAAGACCCCTACGAAATTCCTTAGTTTGTGTCGAGTGGGCGTTGAGCTACTTGTGTACATTTTACATTAAGAAGAAAAATTGTTTTGTGTTAAATTTTGTTTAGAATTTTAGGCGCCTTGATTCATGCGTCCTTAATCCATAAACATTTTTCAATTTAAATATCTTAGAAGGCTATACATCACGCTTCATCGCCGCGCTCCATATAAAATTAACCAACGAATTTCGGGCTCTGGGCAAATTGAGCTCCAGGTGAATTTGGGCCTCAAGCGGATTTTGTAAACTTCTGGTATATAATATTTAAAACCCTGCTCATTGTGTGTGTGTTGTATGCTGTCATCTATGTATGTTTTGGTATACCAGGGGTAGATCACGAGGCCTGCTCAGCTACATAAAACCAGCGGCTGCCAGGCAGGATACGCCCACATTTTCGAGAGATGGATAGAGAACAAACAAAACCGAAAGTGATTTTTTGTACAATCAAAGGCCATAATTCATTAAGTTACAATTTGATATGCGCAAATATCGAAAAGTATCAAGATATTTAGGTTATAAACACGCAATTTAAGTTTCATCAAAATCGAAATTAAAATTGTGACCTCTACGGGGTCCACAACCTTGAAATACCATTTTTTAACAGTATTCGCGTACAAACAGCAGCCATTTTGTATTGTAATTTTGGTCCTATTTTCCCGAAATTTGAACTCAACCTTCCTTAGCTTGTAACGATGATATAATCAAACGATTTTTTAAATCGGATAATAATTGTGACCTCCAGAGAGACCACAAGCTAAACAAAGGCGATTTTGCGTATAATCAGGGGCATTAATTCAAGAAGTTATGATCTGATATGCGCAAATATCAAAAGGCCCAAGATCTTTGGGTAATATCCATGCATTTCAAGTTTCGGCAAAATCGACTTAAAATTGGGACCTCTACAGGGTCGACGACCTTGATATACCATTTTTCAACAGTATTCGCATACGAACGGCGGCCATTTTGTATGGTAATTTTGGTCCAATTTTTCCGAAATTCGAACTCACCCTTCCTTAGGTTGTAACGGTGATATTATCAAACGATTTTTTAAATCGGATAATAATTGTGACCTCTAGAGGAACCACAAGCTAAACAAAGGCGATTTTGCGTATAATCAGGGGCCATAATTCAGGACGTCATGTTCCGATATGCGCAAATATCGAAAGGAACCAAGATCTTTGGGTTATATCCATGCATTTCAAGTTTCATCAAAATCAAATTAAAATTGTGACCTCTACAGGGTCCACAACATTGATATACCATTTTAAACAGTATTCGCATACGATCGGCGGCCATTTTGTATAGTAATTTTGGTCCGATTTTTCCGAAATTTGAATTCAACCTTCCTTAGGGTGTAATGGTGATATATTCGAACGGTTTTTCAAATCGGATAATAATTGTGAACTCCAGAGGTACCACGAGCTAAAATAGGTGATTTTTCGGACAATCAGGGGCCATAATTGAGGAAATTACGTTCCGATAGGCGCAAATATCGAAAGGAACCAAGATCGTAGGGTTATAAACATGAATGTAAAGTTTCATCAAAATCGGTTCAAAATTGTGACCTCTATAGGGTCCACAAGCTAAAAACATGATTTTTCGTACAATCAGGGGCCATAATCCATGAAGTTTTGATCCGATACATGCCAATATCGAAAGCAGCCGAGATCTTTGGGGGATAAACCTATATTTCAAGTTTCGTCAAAATCGAGTAAGAATTGTGACCTGTAGAGAGTCCACAAACAATTGTGGACGGACGGACGGACGGACGGACAGGGGCGACGACATAATACGTCCTCATGAAAATGTGGGCGTATAAAAATTGTAAAA
This sequence comes from Patella pellucida, assembly GCA_917208275.1. Classification (NCBI taxonomy): domain Eukaryota; kingdom Metazoa; phylum Mollusca; class Gastropoda; family Patellidae; genus Patella; species Patella pellucida. Next base: position 26,133,581 of record OU795041.1, read on the forward strand.
CAACACTTTTTATGAGAAAAGTGTCAGGGTGGTTTAACCTTTAGGGCCTATCGTCAGATAGTGGGATAGGGTGGGCATTCAATGTGCGAGATAATGATATAGGAAATGTGATATCACAATAATGCTTTTACATCAAAAAAGATTGAATCACGTCATCGTATTAATTCATAATAAAAATATACGTCACACGGGGTGTCGGATTTCCCTCTTTAAACAGCTCAGTGTGTATGTATGTAACCTGAGTAGGGTTTTCATTATCATAAGTTTCCATTATTTTCTTGTCCTATTTCTAACTCTGTCCATGCTTCAAGATCAAATCCCATTATCATTATTTTCTCGTTATTTTCACAATATTTACGTCTATAGACTTCTTAATCTAATTTGTCAGTATTTGTGTTGTTTAATCCTTTGTCTTTATATGGGTATTCATATTAGTGAAAGATGGATATCGACAGATCAACGGAATAATATCTTTGAGTGAGTCATGTTTTTGTGTTTTATTACTGCGTGCATATCATTTTTTTGCGGTGTGCCTATGACTTCCCGAAAAATGTTAATAGTTTCCTTCGAAATTTCATGTGAATGTAATTAAGTATTGTTCAAATACAGTTTTCCTTAAATATATGTTTGTAGATTTTTGTGTCAAAATGTGGGAAATATAATATTAACAATATTCAATCTGATTTAAATACATATCTATATTTCGTTTCGTTTTTTTTTTTACTTTCGATGACCTATACACTACAATGAAGATCTGACAAGTTATAGTGCGAGTTCACGTCAGAGGTCAAACGAGCCGCTTTTGGCCCTATGACTTCAGACATCGATTAAAGCGAGAATTTCATATTTTCTAATGAGAAAGTCAAAACATAATTATTTATATGTCTTTTGCTCAATAGGTTGTCAACTCACTGTTATACGACCATGGGCATTACCCCCCCCCCCCCACACACACACACACACACACCAATCCCCCCATTTTGGGCACCAAATGTTCGGAAAATCTGGGCACACAATTGAACTTGGGAAAAGTTGTATAAAACAAATTCTGTCCAATTTAACAGCATATTTAAATTCAGAGTGTCTATAGTTAGGCAATTGTCTTGACCTGGACATCAATATCATTAACAATAGATTTAATGTTGGTATTTTCGACAAAACGGACAAATTCGGTTGTGAAGTAGTAAAATATCCGTCAATTTATAGTAACATACCAGATACAACACTATATAATGTTTTCTACTCACAGGCATTACGATTTTTGACCGTATGTAACAATAAAGAACTGTTTCTTTCCCGAATAAAATCCCTGTTTTTGAAATGCACTGCCAAAGGAGGTACACAGTTACGCATATTTAAAGAAATTTCGAAACTTCCGTTTCATCAATATACCAAGTTTAACATTTCTTATAAGTATATAACCGAGTACATATTGGATAATTATCCAATTTAATTTAGTTTAATTTGTATAGTTACGGTACGTAACCATGTTTGGATTATCGCCCTTATTGTTATTATTTTATGACTTCATAAACACACCTACATTGTATGCTTTCTTCTACATTCCTGTTTTGCATTGCTTGTATGGGGTATTTAGTATTATGTTTTGTGCAATTATACAACTTAAACATTCTGATTGGTTGTTTAAACTTATAGTTTTTAGCATTATTAAATCTTGATTATCGCCCTTTTTGTTAAGAAATTCTATTGACGTCATTGATAACATTACGACGTATTTACGTCACACCATTCAGTTAGCAGACGACTGCCTCCCGAGGCGGTCTACATTTTCTTTGCTTCTCTGTGTTGGGTTGTTTGTGCGTTTTCTTGTACGAGTAAATATGTTCAATTTTGAGTGAAGTCTGTGTTGCTTCAGACCCGGGACTGTACAGCGCAGTGGACGCTTCAGCTAGCCCCCGGATCCATTCACTCTTTTTTGAACTGTTTTTTTGTTTGTTTTGTTTGCTGTTTCGGAGTATGATGTCTTGTCGTTGTATTTGTCCTTTTTGCAAATCATATGTGGCGCAGTCCCCCTGCACTAACTAATAGAAAACTAAGACTCGAACACTCTATTGTTTGGAGTACAGTAAGCCACGAGTTACAGTTACATAAACAACTGTTTGAAGTTGTGTATATTACAAGTAAATAAAATGTATTTCTCTTTTATTGATGATTTAGAAATTAAGAACTTATTCATCGCCAGAGATATTGTAGAAGCTGTCATGAGCTTTCAAATAAAAATTGAACTTTTTTTATTTGGTAAAAACTACTCAGAATCTCTTAAAATGCATATTTATTCATACGCGATTTTGTAAAATAAACCCAGACACCCTTAGCAGCATACGGACAAGAAAAATGGTACTCGGCCCGTTAGTTTAGTAAAAGAATCTATACACTTCGTTTCCATCTTCAGGCCTGGTACTTGAACCTATATATTTTGTATTAATAATATTAAATTGTAGTTGCTAACTACATTTTTGGGGCATCCCCCCCCCCCAGTCAAAAATTTCCCCGTACGCTTATGCCAATCCCTCACATCATCTCTGTCACAGATAACTGTCTTGAACACGTGCATTGACTTCACGCGCCGTCAGTCATTGGCTCAACGGCTCGTGCGTTGTTTACATAACACCTAACTGCTTCGGGCAAAATGATGCCTTTTACTCATTATAATACCCATTTACACTAAATAGGAAAATATTTTAACTACAGATACTTCAAACGTCTTTATTTATTTTTCTTATACTTCAAAAAAAAAATGTTTAACAATTTATTTTGTCGGAGGAAAAAAGTTAATATTTTGCCGAATTAAGACGCATAGATGTCATATTTATCAGTGATACTACCGGCCAAGCGAATATCCACTGCAGGATCAGTTTGCCAGAGCACGTCAATAACAACTGCATTCTATAATAACTAGTGTAGTAAAAACAAGTAAAATAAAATTTTGAACTATAAAACGAAACGAAATAGGATCTGTGTTTTAATTAGATTGATAAAGTTATTTTTAAATATATCTTTGTACTTTAGACGGGGGTTCTTTTATGATTTTTAAATGATTTCCTGGCCTGAGCTTATCAGTCCTTTGCCGTTTAAAGACAGTTCATATAATTGCCATTCTCCTCACAGTGTTCCGTCAGATTAGAGCTAATCCCACTTAACACTGCTGGAAAGAGGGAACATTCTTGTCCTAAATTACGATTGATCAATAGTCCGCTTTTACTACCAATCGCTGACTGCGTTACAAAGGCATTACCCTTTCGAAATTATATGTATTTATTTTCAAGCTATTCTGTCTTGTGAGCGGGTAACATGTATATACGCCAAAATAACGCTAAGACCCTGTATTTCTCAAGAATTTCCAAGGCCGCGGGTGGAGCGAGCGGGAGAACCTTTACCCCGAAAAATACATTTTCTCAGGAACCGGTGTTACAGTAATGGAGGCAGACCACCATTAAATTTCACCATTTCACAAATTGTAGTTCGTCTATTTATAGCAATTCTCTCTCTCCGTCTTTTTTCCCCCCATTTTGCATGCCCATTTTTGTTGTTTATTTTGGTCTAGGGTTTGAATTTATATTTTCTGCCAGATTTTGATAAATATTTATGATTTTGAGGCGTAAGGATAACTGTCTACAGTGATATGTATGGCAACTAGTTACATGTTTTGGGTATGCTTCTTCAAGTTGTGTATATCCAAATTAGGGTTGTCAATCTCATACAAATTTTAGTCCACAGACATGGCAATGTGTTCCTCTGTCTGCAGTGAAAAAAAAGCATTCAGCCCAACGAAAGTTTGGGGAAAAGTTGGAAGTGGGCAAAGAGGCCAGAATTAACATTGAAATCAATGGGAAAATTAATGGTGGTCTGCCTCCCAATCTCTCAAACAGAGTTGTCTTACCTTGCAGTCCACGAATGCTGGATAGCGAGACTTGCGTGGAGAACGGTGTGACAGTTTAAATTGACTCCCAGTGTGTGTTTGCTCCTGGGCAATTGCGCATGTCCGAAACTGTGCGTTAACAATGAGGCTATATCTGCTTCATGCGGTGTGGAATGGTTCCTGATCACTAATCAGTTCACGAAAAAGTATATAACGTATTTGGTCAGAGTTTTGTCATTAATAAACATACTTGTTATCGTTGTTTTGTTTTATTTAGTGATTAGTCGTTACATTTTTTGATGTTTTAACTATGTTTTAATAATTAACGATTTTGCAGATTGATTATTGGCCTTTAATTTTGTACTACTTATTTAAAACAATTACAATTCACAATGTAGCCGATCTGTTTTATTACTCTAATAGCAATTGTATTGTTATAGTTTTATATCAATCTCAATATCTGCAAAGATTCAGGCTAAAAAATTATCGAAATGATAGCGAAATTACCGCTTGCGAGAAAATACCGCTCTGACATCACGCGACCAGAGATTTTTCATCAACGCGAATTGCTACGACTCACTTTATTGGTGAATCCGCGCCTTAGTCAATTTGTATTTCTTCTTTCTATCAAAATAAACAATAGAAACTCGACACCCTCTCCTGACAGTACAACTGTAAACATTGGTAGATATTTGTGTAAAAACCGATTTGACGGTAAGAAAATCTTAGGAGAAATCCTATCACGGGAGAGTCAATGCACACCGTAGCCATGGTGTGAGCTGCCTCCCAACAACTGCGCATGCGCTAAACGATAATATAACACCGGGAACCATCTCACACTGTCACCACCACCTTTGCCCCCTCTTGCAAAAAATCCCTGGATATATTAACATTCTGACACTCTTCCCTTAATTATGATCATTGGGAATTTTAATAAAGGCATTCAGGGAGTAATTCTTAAATCAAATGCAGGTGAAATATTTCTTTTGTAATTAGGTCCATGGTTGGATCAAGCCCTAAAAATGAGCAAGATTGATTGACCTAGTTTGATATTGGCCGAAGATTTCCGATTGTTCAAGTTTCTATATTTAGCGCATGCCTGCCGTGATTATACGGTCCATGGTAAAGCACAGCGCACGAGAGCGAGGCCTTTGTTCGGAGACCAGTGAGTGTCTGGATAAGCGAAAGGGCAAAACATGGCGGACATGTCACTTGTTGTTTCTTTTTTGTAACTTACTTTTTATCAAATATTGTTAATTTTCTGGGTTGGTTTGCAAACTTGACATTTGCAACGAAACATCTTTTGTATAAACTGAAAAATGGCGTCCGATTCATTGCAGGAAGAACTCTATTGTTCGTGCCGTTCGCCTTATGACGAAACGCGTTTTATGATTGAATGTGAAGTTTGCAAAGACTGGTTTCATGGCAGCTGTGTTGGTATTCAAGAAGTTCAAGCTCCAGACATTGAAATCTTTCATTGTCCAAGTTGTGAAAAAACGCACGGACCTTTAGTGTTTAGGTTTAAAAAGAGCAAAAAGAAGAAGAATCAAAAATCAAAGGATTATACTGATGAAAATGGTGATAAAAAGTCGAGTGCAAAGAAAACGAAAAAGAAAAGAAAACGAAAGGTGAAGGAAGAACAGACAAAACAAATGATAAATCTGGACATCCTCCACCAACACACAACAGATACATTGAAACAAGTAGTTAAAGGCTATGATAAATCAATTTATAACTTCCCTGAAGATGAAGAACCAGCAAATGCAATTTTAAAAGTTAGACTTCCAAAAGCTGGTGCTTATGTTGACAGTAAGGACGTTGAGCTTGACCCTTCTCAGCAAATGACTGACAAAATCACTGGGGTTAGTAAAAGCAAAGGTGCCTTTAGTCGATTTGAAAGCAAAGTTACTGTGAGTGATTTTGAAGAAGCTAACCCAGTTGAAGATGATGTCCCCCCACCAAAGAAGAGGAAAAAAGGTGTGACAAAGAAAAAGGCTTCAAAAATGAATCCATCCTCCACAGAAAAACACGGCTCATTAAAACTTAAGTTATCTTATAAGCCAAAAACTTCACAAAGTTTAGATACAGATGTCACACTTAGTGAATCTGAGAGAAGTGAAGAATTATCTCAGCGTTTGAATATCCCAACAATACGTGGTGGATTAAATGGCAGCATTGCAGATATATTAGAAGCTAGTGGGTATGGAGCAGAAACAGATGTAAAAATAGAACCAGGGTCAAAAGGAACTGCTCCACCTAGTATGATGAGAGATGCTATTCAGGGTATGCTCTCAATGAGTCAGGAGAGTTCTGGTAATCTTGAAATAGTTACACAAAATAGAAGACCTAAACGATCTCGAGAAAACCTTGGGGACAGTGATGAAGAAGAAAAACTTATGGCTGACTGCTATAGAGATAGTGAATTTGTGTATCCATCATTAGATGTATCTGATGAAGAGGAATCATATGTGTATAATGCAAAGAAAAATAAAAGAGACATAACTTGGAACCCCAAAGCACGTGTTAATGTGACTGTTGCCAATCCTATCCGTCCAGTGCGAGTTGGTGTAAAGAAAGAAGCCATTGAATGTAGTTTAGCTGCCACTGCCAAAAAATTAGCCGAAACTACTGTTCCAACACCTAAGGAACCATTCAAATCTGAGACGATAAGGTCAAAAGAACGATTGTCCACTGAAAGTGAGCCCCAAGCACTCATTATATCTGAATCTGGCAGCGCCTTCCGACCTGGAATTCGTAAGGTTGTATCAAATGAACCAGGCAGTCCACCTAAAAGTAAGAAACCCAAGAAAGGCACAACAACTGCTAAACAAAGATTGGGGAAAATCTTGAAAATACATAAACTGGTACATTAGAAACATGCTCAAATTGTGTAGGCCTACCACTTAACTTTGTAATATATGTAAATAATATATGTAAATATTAAGCTTATATATATCCAAACATAAATATTTGTAATGGTAAATATTTGTGAAAATAAAAAAAAAGATATCTACAAAAAACTGTTAGTTGGTTTATTTTTTCTTTCTGGACACTTCCTTACGTCTTCCATTAAGTTTTGGAATTACTGAAGATTTTGCCATTGTAATCATCGAGTTGTTTCTAAATTATAAATACCTGGTGTACCATATACAATTGATAACAAAAACTAAACAAATTCATGGTCCACAAAAAACTGTAACTAGAGTAATTTCCCTTGTAATGTTAAGCCACCATATCCAACCCTTTTAAGATATTAGTGTGTAGCTCCACTGTCTCGTTTGGCAATTCGAGTAGACCAAGTAAAATTCTCATGCACAACTGCCAGTACTACGATTCCACGTAAACTGGCATTTTTTTTTCATAAATTCATGACAATTGTTGTTGCATAGTAATGGTGATTATATTCACAGGGTACTCAACGATGAAGCTATTTCGAAGTGATTGCCAATATTGCTTAACAGACTTTTGCAACACATTTAAGAATTTCATTTAGAGGGTGATAATATGATGTTCAGTTTCTATTCAACATTTTGTCTGCATGTATGTAGGGGGCTTGAGCAGTGGGGTGGTGGGGGGAACTGGAAGACCCAGAGAAAACCCACAAGATTAGAAAGGCAACCATGCTTCATTTATGTATCTGAATCTACGACGGACAATATGATTATGGGCACATGTTAGTTAGATAATATTGCTAACTGACCTGTGCTTACCTGAAGGAAAACAAAGTCCAAGAAAATGATTTAACAAAAAGTATATTTGAACAGATATGAGGAATATGTATAAATTGTACATGTAAAAATACATAATATTACACGAAATACAAAACAATATGTAAAATGTTTTAAACAAAGTAGACTACATCAGTATACTGTGTTTTTAGGTGAACTTGGACAAGATAACATTTACAATAGGATGTAATTATTAGTTTTATACTAAATAATAACTGACACTTATGAAGATACAAGGTATACTGATTAAACAATTCCTTTCAGATCAAGGCCAGATACAAATCAAAATGTGTAACAAGCTAGGAACTGTTGGGTTTTTTTTAAAATACATAATCAAAGAATACGATAAAACTTTAGAATCTTTCTATAAAAATTAAATGATATAATACGTTTGTGGGAAATTTTTAATATTTCATATATTGTTACACCATCCACAGCCTAAGAGTCATTGTCAACCAGATGCGTCAAATACATTTCAAACACAATAAGAAGCCATACTATTAGAATTTTAGCTATATGGAAAAGACATAACATCCAAGGTACTACTACTGCATTGAAGTAAATGGCAATGAAAAAATATTCTATTCTTGCAGTTCTGTTATAAGCATACTGCAGGCATCAACTACATGTTGTGAGTTGACAACTTGTCATTAGAATATGTTGAGATGAGTTTTATACAATTGACACTATCCACACATCATTCTTGTAATATATACAGTAATATACATGTAATTAGGATCATTAAAAAAAAGGCTTTCCACCAAAATAAGCACTTTTATGATATACCACAAGTCAATAGACCACATTAATACATATCTTTAGAAATAGTTGCTTTGCTAGTCACTAAAGTAAACGATCTTTGAACAGTTTCAAAAAGTTGCCAATAACGTCTTTTCATGTCACTATTCACAGATTTAACTTTCTTTTCTGGAGATTCTAGGCCTTTTGAAGAGTCTTCTGTATCAAGTTTTATGTAGGATTCTGTAAAAAAAATATTTATTAATAAAAATACCAAAACACATTGAACCAAGTTATTAAATATTTGTCCTATGATGTATAATTTAACAACGTTAACAGCAGCTAAGTTGTCTTGGAAAGCCCATAAAGGGTGTCAAATTTATTCTTTTGTAGGTAATGGATGCCTTTATAAAAGACACTAAAGATTTCTTTCAGAGAAATGCCTGGTCAGAGAAGGTAAAAAATCTCAGGACTATGTCTAAAACATGCATTATGCTAGAGCTAAATCAGCCAATTGCAGGTCTTTCCTTTCTCCTTAACAATTCCAAACCATAATCAACTCTGTCAATGTCATCTTATGTGTCAGATTTTTACTGGAATCCAATCTGCTGCTCTAGAAATGGGTAATCAAGACTGTTTTTTAATCGTACCGACTTTAGTAATGATGATCAAGGGTAGGCTTAAATTTTAAAAGATAATATTTCGGTTCACAGTGGAACAATTTCACTGCAATTTTCAACTTTATCAAATTTTTAACTATTACAGCGAGAACAATCAACACTTTATCTAATCTCTTACATTGTATGTTTAAGCAATTTTTTGTTTACTTACCAGACAACATAAGATTACTGGTGACTGATAGTTGAGAAAAACAAACTCGACCAATCTGTGTTAGCAAAGATGTGACATCATCACATAATGGAGGAAATGACTCACACATGTCAATTAAACAAGGAACAGTTTGAAGATAAAAATGGATTCTTTCTTCTGTTTCTAGAACTAAAAAGAAAATACAAAAGTATTGTTACAAAATATCCTTCACTAGATGAACCTAACACCCGCTGCCATAGAGATGAATTTATGAATGAATTGTTTTGTGAAACCTTCTGAGACCAGTCATTTCAAATTGCTGAAATTAAGGTTAAAGTAAACCACACCAGCCATCTTCACTTTAAGAATTAAAACTTTTGAATAAACAAAGAAAATTTGTTGAATTTGATCAAGAATTTGAAGGTACCCAAGTGTATTGTTTAAACCAAGAATTTTTTTTCATAAGGAATCAGTTGCAGTTATCACATCTTATCTCAGTCACACATATTAATGTATAAATTAAACTAGCATTTGTGTAAAAAATATCTAAATATATCATGTACTTATTAAACTATATGTAAGATTTTACATCCATTCATTTACAAGAATTACACTAAGAGTGCTCTTTTAGATTTGCAGTAATTATATTCAAGAGTTATTCAGGTCTGCATTAACTTCTAATGAAATAATAAACTACAAACCTGTTAATAAAGAGAACATAATATTTATAGCTAACTTGGCAACACCAAGTGATTTAGGTAAGGCATACTGTTTACATAACTGGGATAAAAGCTGAATACCAAATATCTGAAATATAAATATGTTATAAAACAAGCGTTTGCCATGCAAGATACGTCTATCCCACATTAAGAAAAAGATCGGTAGCGAATGAGCTAAAACAAAGCGATTTTTCGTACAACCAGGGACCATAATCCAGGAATTTAGAGTATGGCATGCACAAATATCAAAAGGAACCCAGAACTTTGGGATATAAACAATTGAATTGTGGATGAATCGACAGGTGCGAGACACCAAAATATACGTCCACATGAACCTAAATCTCAATACATGTAACTATCCTTATTCTTTCCGAGTTATAGAAAACCTGTTCAAAATAAACTAAAGGGAGCCACAGACACTCACTCATAGAGTAATATAACCAGGAGGTCTCCGATTCCTTCCCAGTGTTGGTCGAGAGTCGAGACAGACCGTCTGCATTTTCTGGCGTGGTGTCCTCTTTGTCAGTGGTGCATGACAGGGGTCTGACAAGGAACAGCGTATAGTAGTTTAGTTGTTTGGATGGGTTAGAAACCACGGTCCTGTGTGCACATAAAAGAACCCATGACAATTGGAATTTGAAATAAGAGTATGCTGTTGTGTTACTATTGAGGCAAAATTTCTCTCATAGCACACTGTATGTCCTAGATGGTGCAGAAAAGTAGAATGTTATTTTCCATTTCATTCCATTTCTTATTACTGAAGTCATACCTTGCACTTTTAACTTTAGTTCATAGTCAGAGAATTTACCTGTTTTTCAGTCTGTGGTTGTGCAAATAGTTCTGGTATAAAATCTAAACATATGTGCATGGACGGGATACCAGAAACAGCCAGGGGAATTAACTCTGCTGGATAACCCTAGAAAAAAACATTTAAGATACAAATATCAAATGAGTCGGGAACAAACCTAGTATTACACATAGTAATGCATATCTACATGAATTAAAAAGCTCCTGAACCAGTTTATATCAAAATCAAAGTTAACAAGGAGATAAAAGTTTGTTATTTTTCTTACCTGAAAATGTACGAGTTTAGCAAGGTTAGGATCAGCTATAAAAGCTTGATGTAAATATTGACATACTAGACACTGTATTTCTCTTATGTTACTCAATTTACCAGCATTTTCCTTAAATATAAATATGACAAAATCATGATAGTTTCCTCTAATGTTTTATACTACTTGATGAATTCTGTAATTTTGACAGAAAAGCTCCTTAATTCTTATTTCATGCTAGCTCTAACACTTTTCATAGGTTGACATTTAATTATGTTAAGCAACATCTTTAAGACCATTTTGATGGACGATGCTTGATTTAATCTTCTGGATTTAATGAACAGTGACAGTCAAGTAAAAATGACATCAGAAGTCAAATTCTTTTATTTGCTTTGTTTGATGTTATCTGTTAATCCAAATCTGACTCACACTATTCTGTCAAGTTATAATTTGTCACTCTGAATGGAGCATCACTGGCAAGAATGACATCATTTGACTCACCTGTTCTGCTGGTGATGGGAGACAACTCTCAAATAATATCTGTAACATCGCACTCTCTTGCGCTTCAATTAAAGCATTTCTTAAATCTCTTCGTTCATGTTCTGATTGGACAGCATTTTCTATAACTGGGTAAGCTTGAATGTGATTTGATAGATATGTCCTGCAGGCATGTGTGTAAGCATCTAAAGTTCTGAGCACTATTTCTAATAATGGTGGACATCTAAATACTCTTTCATCACAGCGTAATACAACCAGAGGATCAACTATAACATCATGTTCAGTATACGGTGCTGGTTTTGCCGTCTCATTACTTTCTTGTAAATTGTTGATAGTTGATAATCTTAAGCTTAAATAAAAAGAGATTGCTAGACAATGTAACTCACACCAACAACAGCTAGTCGTGCAAGTAGGCCATAAAGGCTGCCAGAATTTTATTCTTTTGTAAGTAATGGAAGCATTTACAAGACACTTAACAAAAAACAAAAGTAATTATCAAAAATACTTAAAAACTGAGAGGCTTCTATTTTCTTCCTTGTGCTGACATAAAGAAAACATGTACCGATAATCAAATGATAACTTAAAGGCTGATTTAATGATAAGAAGGCGTCCGATAAACTGTTAATATATAGAGAGAAAAAAGGGGTTTAATGTCCACTCGACACATACTAGGTCATTTCGGGACTAAAATATGGTTCATTTTTAATTCATTAATTCGCTTGCGTGTAACGTCTTGAGCAGTGGGAGGAAATTGGAGGACCCAGAGATAATCCACCAGGTTGGGCAGGTGACCCTTGTCCTTGTCACGTACAACATGGGAATCAAAACCACGCCAGATTACACAGTTAATAAATTTTTTGTCAATCAGATGATAAATTTAGCCTCTACAGTGTCCACAAGATTTTTCGAAGTAAACAAGGAATAATAATTAGTTTCCCAATCAATTTCTGTCTTTTAAGCCAGTAATTTTTCATTGAAGTTTAAATAGTAAAAATCTTTATTTAAACAAAGTATTTAATTCTATGATATTAAATAAAGTTTTGGAGATTAAAAAAAAAAGTTGTAGAGATTAAACAGGCATACCTTCTTGGTGAAATTTGGTGGATTTTAAACCAGACTCTTTTGACTAATTCAACTACTCTACGTGGCGTAGTCTCTAACAACATAGTACTTAGATTTCCTACAATAACCTGAGCAAAAGGTAATACTTTAGCAGGTGGAAGGGCGAGTAACTCTTGTAGTTGTAGTATTAATAAACTTGGTGTACCTGGTAGTTGAGATACAGCTGAAAAATAAAACAGACACAGTTGAAAACAAGACAGAGAGAGAGAGAAATGAGGTTTAACATCCACTCACACTAACTAGGTCATTTCGGGACCAACATATGGTTTAATATTTTTTCAATAATTCACTTGCGCGTAGGGGTCTTTAGCAGTGGGAGGAAACGTAGAGAAAACCCACGAGGTTGGACAGGCGACTCTAATCTTTGTCACCTACAACCAGGGATTAGAAACCTGTGCCAGTTGACTCAATAACAGGCTTTATGATAGAGCACGCACATGCTAACCATTTGGCAACTCCCCCCCCCCCCCTCAAGTCCATAAGAAAAATCCATTAGAGATATGGTACATTAAGTAGTGTTTGCTTCCATAAAGTCACATTTCATTTATTTGAATAAAACAGAAACACTACAGTATTTATGGAAAAAAGATTTTCCTGGGTGAATGTAGTTATTGTATTCAAACTGCCTAGGTTCTCACAAAAAAAGCGAATTTATTAATTTATAAACTACATTTAATTGCTACAATATATTTATTTTTGAAAGTTAAAAATAACATCTAGTTTAAATAATTTCCCAGTCATACCATGTTGAATGGATTCTAGCGTTACTGTTTGTATTTGTGTCACTGTATGAATTCTCTCGATCTGATTGGTCGATACTAAACTCTCACTCAACCAATCCTCAACAAGACACAGATGCGGAAAATGAGTAGCTAGCAACCTGAAATATATATTCATTTACTCAATGGACAAACGGTCTTAAAACGATATACAATACTCTTTAAATTTGTCTTATACATGATGTGTCAATCATCTGTCGAATACATGCTAACTATCTACAGATTATTAGCATGTTGGCAGATTACCATTCTCTTATACATGTTTCAAAACCAATGCTTCATAGTAAGACCTTACTAAATGCATGTACTTTTAAGCAACATGCTTTATAAAGAAAGATCTACCAAACTTCAGTTGAGAAACTAACTACCATACAAAACATAATAAAGTATCTAATATGTAGGTGTAGAATAAGAATCCCTTCCTACAAAGTTAATCACACACCCGTGTTATAAGTTTTTAAAAATACACTTTCTCTAATCCTGAATGCATGGATTACAAGAAAATGTTGAGGCCTTTTCCTTTTAATGTGACCTTAACTAGTCCTATTTACTAGTCTATGATATTTGTTTTCATTGATGCTCATGTTCAATGTTCCATTAATTTCATTTAAATATAATATAATCAGTATTGGTACAATAATGCCAAATCAATCTGTATATACATTTAGAAAACTCAACAGATTTGCACCAAGTAGTTTCCGTGAAAGGTATGCGTAAATATGGATGACCTGTGAGATTAAATGTATGAGACAAGCAATATTTACTTGATAAGAGCTGGGAAGATACCCGCACACTGTTGTTGTTTTAACTGAGCTTCTTGTACCAGATAGTTGATAGGTATTATAGACCAGATAGATTCACTATAACTTGACATTTTACGCTGACTTAACACTGAAAATATAATCATTATAAAGAATTCAAAATCATCTCATATTTATCACGATCTGAATAGAAACTAATAAATTTTACATTTTGATTCCATCATTACGTACAGCCACCCCACTCATGACATTCTAGCTGATCATACGACAGCAACATTTCATATTTAAGATTCATCTACCAGAGTACAAGTTTGTACCTAATACATACTTCTTGATTGAACAGGCCACTTAATAAACCCTCAACCAGTAATGCAATGCATGCTAATGACACCCTGACCTTTGCACAATTTGTGTCACCACAATGTTACTCAATGTTTGCGTCCTGTTTTCGCATTGTGGATGCATAAGTTTCGCACCATCTACGCATTGGAATTTTGAGACACAATGGCACTAACAGAACTTCTTTACGCATAGGTTATTGCCTGCCGCTTGAGTGGATTCCCTTGGTAAAATCAGAAAAGCATTGATACGCACGTAACACGGAACATAAATGGGGAAAAAACTCTGCCCAATTAAACAAACCCAACAAGTTTCAAAGATTTCAGCAAGAAATTTGTCATGTATTGCATTCACAAATCTTAAAAGTAAAACTATGACAAGAAAGAAAACCCTCCAACTTCATTTGCAAATCAATTATTATTTTGTACAATAAATTCGATCAATAACTTAACTCCCCAAGGATTCCATTAACTTAACTCTCCCAAGATTCCATTAACTTAACTCTCCCAAGATTTCATTAACTTAACTCTCCCAAGATTTCATTAACATAACTCTCCCAAGATTCCATTAACTTAACCCTCCCAAGATTCCATTAACTTCTCCCAAGATTCCATTAACATAACTCTCCCAAGATTCCATTAACTTAATTCTCCCAAGATTCCATTAACTTAATTCTCCCAAGATTCCATTAACTTAATTCTCCCAAGATTTCATTAACTTAATTCTCCCAAGATTCCATTAACTTAATTCTCCCAAGATTCCATTAACTTAATTCTCCCAAAATTCCATTAACTTAATTCTCCCAAGATTTCATTAACTAAAACAAGGGATAAATAACTTCCTGGTATGTGATCATAAAATTCTAAATAAAAAACCCCACACATACAGAATCTGTCCTGTAGAGTGGTTATGTTTGAATGCTGGTGAAGACAACATACATCAATACTTACCTAAAGATTTCATATTATTTAACAATGTATCTTCATACAATAATAAATAATATAAGACTAATATTTGACAGCCTACATCTTTCTTCTCGGACAATATTATAGTCGGTGATTGACGACCACTGATATCTTTTCTATTAGGTGGCGCTTCAAACACTTCTAATATCTCCTGTTCTGCTATCGGTTGATTTAAATTGTCCGTTTTAATTCCTTTCACAATAATAGAATTAACGTACGAGTCTATTAACGGAGGAAGAAGTGGGTGTAAGGGCAGACAACTACTACACATTTGTCTATAAATCCAATCCTGAAAATGAAGATAAATAACTTTATATGTTTATGGTTATTGTGTTTTGCAAACTAGGTACGATGAATTGAAAATTTGTCAACGCTTGTATAACCTGTAATTTTCGTTTTTTTTTGTTTTTTTTTACAATAGTAAATAGTTTATTTGCAAATACATACATAGAAGTATATGGGTAAATACAAATGGGATCAGAACAAATTATACTATTTATGAGTCTTCTCCCAATTTTCGTTAAAATATCTATTCAATCTGATTGTTTCCAAGTTGAGATATTTGACCATGATATATTTTCAAAATTGTACATTATGAACTCACCTTTATGGGAACTTTATGTTTGGAGAAAACTCGACTTTTTAATAGTTGAAATATAATATGTATTGGTAAATAACCCAGCATATTGGCGTTTAAACCTTCAGTAACTGGTATAATGACAGCATGAGATGCTATAACCTGTAACACAATAAAATACCAAGGTTTTAGATTTATAATAAATAAATCATTTAAAAACAGCAAGTTCTAAGAGATTTAAAATTGCTAGATTGTAATATCGTAAGAAAGGAAACAAAGTAAGTGGGGTTTAAAATATCCTTACTATTCTGCTCCAACTGGGCTAATGAAAACAGGCATACGCCATACAGTGTGCTCTGATGGAAATTTTTGAATTCCTACTGTCAAAAAGCACACAGGACCTCGTTTTGTCATGCCACCCGAACAACTAGACATTGTCAATGCCAATGCCTCTTTCCTGCATCACTAACATGAGGAAACCACACTTGAAAATCTTGATTAACTTACGCGACCAATACCAGTTAGGGAGCCAGTGTCTTACTCACTGAGGCACCACAGATCCCCTAACGAAAGAAATCCAGTCATAAAGCTATCCTAAATCCATACCCAGGGGTCATTTTCTAATGAAATAAAAAAAAATGGCTGTTTTTTATTTTGATTTAGATAGTGGTATCTCTAACTAAATCAAAAGAAAGAACTCATCCTCACCTGTTCTGTAAATATTTCTTGAGTAAAAATTTGTCGAATTCTTGAAAGAGCATTGGCTTTAACTGGGCTCTGGAAAAAATATATTAGAAAATAACTATGATCCCTATCAGTAATTAAATGTAGCAATAAGCCTATGTAATTTTGATTATTTATCGCCAGTAACCAGCATTTAAAAATACAAATAGTTGAATACATCCATACATGTGATTGGCCACAAGTAAAATGTCAGGAGATTTTTGTAAAAATGTCAGGAGATTAAGGTCAAAAGAGGGAGACTTTATCGCGCGTTAAAATACACGTTAAAATTACCCACCCACCATGAATAAAAGACAAATTAATTTTCATAGTTTATATCGGTTTATATATTTGTATATCAAATATTATTTGTTACCCCTTTTAAACTTAACGTCATACACTGGCTATTTAATTTTTTGTAATAATTTTTAAATATTTTGGAGGCAGATATCCTGTTCTTTTGTTTGATATAATTTGTGTGTATGTGTTCATTTTATCAATTTCATAAACGTAAGTTGTAAATCGTAAATTTCCCGTGTTTTGACGTTACGCTGAAATTTTTTATTATTAATATTATTTTTTCATGCTTTGTTGGCATTTCGAAATATCCGGCATTTTTATTTGTAAAGTTGAACGATTCAATTCACGAAATCTTTTTTTGAGGCGATTTGTCAATATTGTACTACCGATCGATCGAAAGTTTGTTTTATTGTCGTTTCGATGCTATTAAAATCAACAAAAACAGAGCATGGTAAGTGTGCCCGCCGAGCACTTGAAAATGGTATACAATGGATAATTTTCTAGAAAATTATTAACGTAGTTTGGCATGTGATCGTGAGATTACGGCATTTCAACACGAGAAGTAAAAATAAAATTACAAGTTCCTGAGACCCATATACGCGGTAAATTACGTCTAAATGCAACTCAATGTTCATTTATGAAGTAAGCATTGTGTTACATGAATAAAGGACTTGCCTGAAAAGACATAATTCCATTATTTTAATGCCTCTTGACTCAATGGAGTCCGCATGTTGTTTACATCACGACCATCACGTGACTCATCTTCGCGCCCTTTTTATAGGAATGTGGACATTCTAATTAAGTCGAAGGGAAATTTTCCGCCCAGCTAGTAACAGCTACTGGACCTTTTACACCAAGTATTTTTCAACAATTAAAAAATTGCGTAACTTGGACACGTACTTCAATGTTCTGAATTACTAAATTATCTGTTATTCATGCTTAAAGTATTTAATGTGCACACGAATGAAAATGAATACGAAAACATCGGAAATGTATTCAGGTCGTGTTACTACTTATAGTAACAACATTCAACTCAAGATTGTCGGTTGTTTTAAAACCAAAAAAAAGGACTTTTTCGTTTTATTTCGATGCTTTTTGATTACAATTTTGACTCTCAAAAAATAAAATTACAAGAATTGAAAAAGCGGGAGTATTTGTCTCCCGATCGGGAGCTCGGGAGATCAGGGATGAAAGCGGGAGTCTCCCGCCAATTGCGTGAGATATCACATGTATGTACATCAATACATTTAGAAATTTTACTAACCACCCCGTATTCAATAGCCCTTGTTTATTATTCGACAACTGTCCACGCATGGCAGTTTTAGTTTAATGGAAGATCACATGTTTTTTTTATGGTGCACAGTGAGCCAAAGATGAGATTACAACTTTGTGTGTCACTGGGAGATGACAAACACTTCATTTCAGAAATGTAGGATATGCTGTAGTGTAAGCTATATATGGCCATAATGTTATATTTTTCACTTGTGAAAAACATAACAAATTAGTTTCGTTAACCATAATAAGATCTGTTTCTTTTACTAAATGATGTCTATAAATAATAAGATTAATTAAATCATAACATTAATGCTTCTTGTCTTAAAGATTCAGATTTGTTTCTGTGGCATAAACAATATTCATATCAATACATTAATAAACATGTAAAATGGTCCAGTACCTTCATTCCTAGGGTGTTACATACAAGTTCTGCAATGGCAGCTGTCTGGTTGCTATGGAAATGAAGAGCAATCAAAAATAACATTTCTCCAAATGATTTGCCGCTTCCCATATTCCTGTTGTAAAAAAAAATACAAAATGAAAAATCAAATACACACACATGTAGTTGTAAATTTTATAAAGTTAATTTTTCAATAAATTATGTTCTGTAACAAATAAAAAAGTAAACTTTTAAAATTGGTGTCCAAAACCAAATTCCATTGTTACTATTTCCACATTGTCGAAACCCCTGATTAGTTCTCTTTTGATCGGTTTAGATATGAGTTTCAATGCACATGGTATTTATTACAGCACAGAAGCCTCTGGTTCAATAAGTGTAGTAAGTACAGATAGACATACTTATCGAATATACTTTCTGCTGTTAAAAGCCATTTAATCCATTCTACTACTTCATGTTCTAATTCTAAACCACTGAAAGAGAAAAATAAGGAAATGAAAAGGGGATTAACATAGTATTGTTCGGCTCCGACTGGGCTAATTAAAAATTGGGGCAAACGCCATACATTATGCCATGGGGGAAATTTCGCCTAGACATATGGAACCAGAGCCTAGTCTTATATCAAATACCAACTGCCAAGGAATCTGTTACATGCATGCCCATGTGTACCCGGGCCCCTGTTTTTTGTCCCATTGTCCCTTGCCAGAAACCTTGGGGAGAAAAGGAAGTCTAGATACATAATATGTACAAACACACAGCATTTATATTAAACTGCCACTATTTAAACTTGATGCTAACAATATCAATTAGAGAGCAGATTGAAAATAAATATATTATATAGATATAACTACAAACTGTCATATCATATTAATTCTCAAATACTGATACCGGTACTTACAAACAATTTATAAGGCATTGAAATTGAAAATTATAAAATAACTACAATTTGTACAATTGTGCACAAGTCAAATTAACGATAATTTTACATACCCCTGTGCTAGCAGAAGAGGAGAGGCTATCAACATACATAATGACACTGATATCAACTGTGCACCAGCACTTGTAGGAGGTGGCTTGGAAGTCATAACCTCTAATAAAGCTTTTGTTTCTTCATCACTGAATCTATTAAGAAAACAAATAAGAAGTAAAACTTATTATTATTAATACATTTTTACAGATCAGCTAACATTCGTTATAAAAACATTAAGACATTGAGAGATAGAGAGAATGGGGTGTGATGTCCACTTTACACAAACTAGACCATTCTTAAAGACGCATTAAGGAATATAATCTTTTAGTGGCATTTAGCGATTGGGAAACACATTAACAGAACACAGTTTTTATGGGATACATTCACTAGTTAATTCTATAAGCAAGATGTTTCAACAAGTATCCTCTTATCGTTATCAAGCACAATGACATCTTAAGGTACTAAATGTCATTTTGCTTGATAACGATCAGAGGATACTTGTCGAAACGTTGTGCTTATAAAATAAACTGTGTTTTGTTAATGCATTAAGGAATATTTTAAGGAAACCCATGACTTGCACATATAACAGATCTTATGATATACAGTCTACACATTATACCACTCAGCCCATCTACACTCAATTGATGGTATTCACATTTACACTATATATAGCATTTCAGTAAAGTACAGCTATTTGTAACGGTAGCTAGCATAAACACTTAAAATATATACTCTACATTTAACACTTACTTCAATGTAGCCATTCCTTTTAAAGCACAATATAATCGTAATAAGGTCACTGAATACAAAACTTTACCATTATCCATAGATTGACCAATAGATGGCGTTACAAATCTCAGCTGATCCAATAGATATTGTCGTAACATATGAAGCATGGAAGAAGCAGGATTTCCCTTTCTCTGTAGTAAAAAATGAAATTCATTTAATTGTTTGTGATATTAGAAGCTGCAGAATTTCCCTCATAGCACACTGTACGGCATATGCCGGTCTTCATAAGCCCAGTTGGAGCAGAAAAGTAGGACATTAAAAACCCTTTCCATTTAATATATAAGATGATATTCATACTGACCCAACTATATGATTTGATTAAACAATATTGCGTTGGCCATGTTTCCCATTCAAGATACATAATAGAAAATATAATCCAAAGTGAGTAGTCTGGAATTTAATCATCAACCTAGCAGGCATACCTTTTGTCCAGCTTTTACAAACTGTGAAAACCATGTTCGTGTTCCATGATCTTCACCTAACATAAGTGAAGTAACAAATGCAACAGCATCACTCGTTGGTAAACCAGTGTTGGATTCAGATGTGGATATCTTAAGTGAAAGACAAATAGCTAGCCCAGGCATTGTACAGTTCTCAACCTATAAAAAAACAAGAATCATAGCTTGGTTTTATTTTCAGATAAAACTACAGTAATGGAAGAATAGTTTGGTAGGAAAACAATATTATTGACTATCTATTTGTATTTCCTTAAATCTCCTCGATGAACCAACTAAATAAATCACAAACAATCATCTGTCTGGTGACATTCTATGACTGGCAATATAAGTGCAGAAAGTTTCATTATTCTGATAAAAATCCACAATATATTTCCATTATTACAAGATAATAGTCCTTAAAGAAAGAAAATTCGAAACAAGGTAGCGAATTCCTCAAAAAGTTTCTGAGAAGCCTAGAACTTAAAATCAATGTATGGTCACGCCTATGCATTATTAGAAAACAATAATCTTTCAGGGAATATTGCTAGGAAAATTGCTTCAAACAATATTATGAATTATTGCAGTATCTTTAATGATCAAAAATTATTGTCAATAAAATTTACATATTTGAATACATTGATTTCTTGAGATTATTGTCCAGCCCTCAACAAAACTGAACATAAACATGTTACAGATAATCCAAAACGTTGAACTGAAGTAACCTGGAAGAAACTATATCTTACTGATGCACCAAGTGGTTGCTTACATAAATCTATAAATAATTCTTACATTTATTAACACTAAACCTGTACTTACACAGAGGGTTCTGATATTTAATGTCTCTTGTGGATTCATGGCAGCCATCATCTGTAACATGTGTAATCTACGTCTACCACCAATAGTTTCTTCATCTTGTCTTTCACCATGACTTATTAAACTTACACAAACTGACAAAATAATACATCATTAAGTATTGTAAACTACAGTTATTCTTTTACTAAGGTGTTAGATGGCCAAAATGTCTAAATCATGTGCATTTTAGATCATAAGGTCTGTCTTGAGTAAAATGACATGGTTTCAAGTTCAGGTTTGTGACCTTGTGGGTTTTATTTGGAAATAAGATTGTAGTAGCCCCAACATAACATGAATATCCATATAGTCTATTTTGCAATTACTTATGTGACTTTTCATTACCCATACTTGATTACTTACCAGATTTAAAAGATTCTGGAGAATTGGCCAACAGCTGACATATTAACCAAGAACCATTCTTTAATGATAATAAAGCTTCTGCAATATCTGGTAATGGTAACAAGTTAGGCAACTCTGAAATATACATAATTTATATGTGATGCTAATAAGGCATGTATTGCATACTTTGATCTCTTAATAATACATTTTAAACATTTCAAGTAGAAGTAAAGCTGTTTCCATTTCAATCTGTTTTTTTCATTAACTAATATCAAAATAGTTCAATAGGGCTCAACATTAAATACAATTTGAATAAAGTCAAAACAGTTTTGTTTATTCTATATACATGTAATACAGCTTTAAAGAGAGAGAGAGGGAGGGAGAGAGAGAGGGAGAGAGAGAGAGGGATGGGGTTTAATGTCCACTCAACACAAACTAGCTCATTTTGGGACTAACAGTTTTAAAGAAAGAAAATAGAAAAATAATTGTGTCAAAATATCCTATACATGTATGAGTCGTATACACATTGAAATATTACATGTTCCAAATGCATAAGATCTACTAGAAGGTTCAACAGAAAATCAACCAACCTGCTTGAGCAATAGACAGAATATCTGAAACTTCTTCTAAATAAACTTCACTCTCAAATAATTCACAGTTTTTCTGATAATTTGGGTTCTTTTGATCTTTAATCTGAAATGTGAAAAAAAGAGAAAAATCTCTAAATAAGATGTGAAAAAGACTGTTTCTTAATTTTTTAAAGATAGGTTGCCAGGCAACGAAACATACGCCCACAGCAGCTAAATCGTCCGGGCAGTCAACAAGAGTTGTCGCATATTTTACTTTTTTCAGTAATGAAACATTTATAATACACTAAAATCATATAACAAGTAACAACTCATTATGGAATTATCAGAAAATCATTCGAATTTGTTTGGCTTTGATAAAGTTCTCCTCCATGGTAACGTTTAGTATATAAAACACTTTATATTCTGAAAATCAATAGGCTTTTTCTCTCATGACCTTCAATACTGTGTATAAATTTCAAGTCAATCGTATATTAACTTTAGCCTCTAAAGCATCCACCAGATTTTTTGAAGTGATCAAGGGCCATAACTCTAACAGTAATTATCGAGAATCGCTGAAAATCCCTAGGCTTCTTTGTTTTATGACCCTCAACACTGTGTATAAATTTAAAGTCAATCGGTTATTAACTTTAGCCTCTGGAGCGTCCACAAGATTTTTTGAAGAGATCAAGGGCCATAACTCTGACAGCAATTATCGGAAATTACTGAAAATCAATAGGCTTCTTCGTCTCATGACCCTAAACACTGTGTATACATTTAAAGTGATCAAGGGCCATAACTCTGGCAGTAATTATCGGATATCGCTGATAATCCCTAGGCTTTTTCATCTTATGACCGTCAACACTGTGTATAAATTTAAATTCAATCGGATACTACCTTTAGCCTCTATAGCTTTCACAAGAATTTTCAAAGTGATCAAGGGCCATAACTCTGGCAGTAATTATCGGAAATCCCTAGGCTTCTTTGTCTCATGGCCTTAAACACTGTGTATAAATCTTAATTCAATCAGATATTAACTTTAGCCTCTAGAGCGTTCACACAAGATTTTTCAAAGTGATCAAGGGCCCTAACTCTGGATGCACTTATCGGATATCGCTGAAAATCAATAGGGGACTTTCTCTGATGACCTTAAACACTGTGTATAAATTTAAAGTCAATCGGATATTAACTTTAGCCTCTAGTGCGTTCACAAGATTTTTTAAAGTGATCAAGGGCCATAACTCTGACAGCAATTATCGGAAATCGCTGAAAATCAATAGGGGTCTTCCTCTCATGACCTTAAACACTGTGTATAAATTTAAAGTCAAACGGATATTAATTTTAGCCCCTAGTGCATTCACAAGAAATTGTGGACGATGGACGGACGGAAGCGACGGCAATATACGACCACATTTCTATGTGGGCGTATAAAAAGGAAGAGTACTGTTTATAATTTTGAACCTCACCATTTTTGATTTTTCAGAAATTATGAAATTATCAGTCATATATATATTTTTAATTTTTACATCAAGGAGGTGTTTTACATTTATTTCCTCATTAGAAGTTAAGACAGGCAACAAATCCACCATCTATGACTTTTTTGAGGAGCCTACAATAACCTACATAGCGAGTTTTATTAAGAATTATATTATTTGCTCCCATTTTTGATTTCGGAGGGGTATTTAACCATCAGATTTGGTGGATCATGTCCATCAAGTGCAATGTATATAATCACTGAGTTACATGTATTTTTACCAGTGATTCTGTTTTGTACATACATGTCTGCAAAGATTATCAGACATTTGGCTGCAAATATGCTAATTTGGACATCAAGATATAGTATTCAATTACATTAGCTGAAGATCACGGAACACAAACATATGGTTCTCAAAATTCAAAATTGACTGCACTGAAGCAGGGTAAACCTATAACTATTACTAATCTCAACTATCTTTAGTAATAACCAGGATTAATAAAATAATTAAGTGATCGAACCAATCATAGTGTTGTACGTCAACATGTACCGTGATTGACTATTTATTCTCAGTATAATTTCCATTTAATACTGAAAACAATTAATGGTTTCTACTTGGTCAGTAGTTTGAACCCTGTTGAAATAATAATTATAAATATCGTTCAGATTACAATAAGCTATACCGGTATAACAAATTGCTATACCGGTATAACAAATTATCATGAAATATTTTCGGGGCGCTTGTAAATGTGGAAGTGAATGAGAGCATATTGGTAATGCTGAGTAAAATATCAATATAAATCGATAGGAGTCGATGTTTTCTGTCCGTTAACCCAAAAAGTCTGACCGGTAAAACATTGAAAAAGAAACCTTAATTTTACCTCTGACATAACAAACAATAATTCACTAAGAAGGAGGCGAATTCTACGAGCTGGATCACTTCGCTCAAATTCCAAAACTAGACCATGTTGTAAGTTGGATATTAAAACACTGTCCGTCTGATTTCCACCAATCTTTGACCTGAAATATAAATAAGTTGGAATAAGTTATCTTTTATCTTGGGATGAGTTGTCTTATATTGATTCGGATGAGTTGTCTTAGGGATGACTTGTCTGTATACTGCCGTACAATACAGTACGAAATGGATACCTGTACTAATGTTTCTTATTGTCTCTTAATTATTTGATATTAGAATCCAATATGTTCATGATGAGATAACAAAATTCAATATTGATTGGAATAAACCAAGCTTGGTTGCAATCATCAAGGGTGTGGATTTGTCATAACCTTTTGGCGGGGACGGACGAACCCTGGAACCTTTCATTACCAAACAAAAACAATAATTAGGCCTACGAACAGTTTACTCTACCAGTGTTATTTTGATGAAAGCTGTAACAAGGGGTAATACATGTATGATGTCAATATGGAAAATTGACTATCGTGAAGATCAATTACTGTCGGGAGACTCAAGACAGTGGTTAGATAGCCTTCAGAACGGGACATTCATGTGGATATAAACCTGAAAATTTGTCCTGACGATCAAAATCATAGGGGGGGGGGACAGAGACCTATTTGTCCCCCCCCAACCCCCCTAAATTAACGCCCATGTTTCAATGTCAAAAACTCTAATCATATTACTAAGCTACAGCTTTAATTTATGACATGAATTACACCCTTGCCTTTATGATGAACTGTAGGCCTATACTATGCTGTATTAGGGGTTTCAGGTCACGTCACTTTAGGTTGAAATCGGGACAGCCAACAGCTGAAATATAGCCCACTTCAATCTACGATTCTGAATTACTAATTGATGTAAATGCATTCCTAACAATTGTATTACAATAGTTTAATATCAATCTCAATATCTGCAAAGATTTAGGCTAAAAAAGTATTGAAATGTTAGCGAAATTACCGTTTGTTTACAGGAGACGCTAGCGGGAAAATACCGCTCTGACGTCACGTGGCTGGTATATTTCCATTGACGGCTTTGCTACGGCCCACTTCATTGGTGAATCCGATTGTTAGTTTTCAGGGGATTTTCATATAGAACCAATCAAACGATAGATACCATTTTGTGATTATTATTGTACGTGATACCTCGAAATCGGACAATTAGAGCCCTAGAAAATGGAATTTATCTGTTTTGATGACTGAAAATTGCTAAATTTTGACTAAATATAAAAAAGTTTTCTTGAGGTATCATCCAGATTATAATTATTTGACATATTATCATTCAAATTATTACGATTGTAATAAATTTTAGCTGATAATAACGATCGGATTTCAGTTTTAAAATTAGTACTAGCGATTCTGAAGGGAAAATACCGCTTACGACGTCACTCAAATATGACTGAAAAGAACTTATTTTGGTGCCATGCTACGCATTGACGGGTATAGAGCAGTTTGATTACATTATTGACGTCAATCTCGGATTTTAAAATTCCATAACTTTGGATCTAATTAGAATATTTTGATGAAATAAAAAGTATTGGGTAGCATTTTATGTATATTTTAAAAAAATATTTAAAAAAAAATTTTTTCTCTCATTTAAAACTTTGACCTGAAACCCCTAGCTGTATGCAATTACCTTAATTGTTGTTCCTTTTTTACATCTTGTTCAAGGGCATGAAAATCAATAGATAACAATGTCACAATATTGTTAACTATTTCTAAACCTGACAGTATTTTAGAAATCTCTTTTCTGTCTTGTGTCCATTCATCACCCATATCCAACGGTGCACATAGAGCCATGCGTACCAGACTTGGTAGCACTGGTCTAAGTTCTGTCTCACTGCAACAACTAAGTCCTCGAATATCAACATTTTGCATAGACTGAAAAACTTTACTTTTAACCGGTTCTCTTGTTTTGAACATTGCGAACAAATGTTACATTAATTTTGGGGTATAAGCTGTCCTAATTATCTCATGGGTGACATTTTAATACATGTTTTTATGCTTTCGTCTTTCTTTTATTTCTTTCGCCGGTTTATTATGGAACACAAATCCTCCCTTCTTTCAGAAAGATGTACATAAGGGGAGGTAACTGAAACATAATCTTTATAGTATAAGACTACTACTAATTATTTTCTCCCGATCCACTTTTTCCCACACAAAACAAACAGAAAATCAAAATGCAGACAATCATTTTTACAGTCTAAAATTTAGACAATCATTTTTAGAGTCTAAAATGCAGAAAATCATTTTTAGAGTCTAAAAAACTCCAATAATATTGTCATTTTTATGGACCCATATTCCAACCTTTCCAGATGAGATCAACGACACATTTCCAAAATTTGATCCGAAAGAGCTGTTTATAACCAGGGCGCTGACATAGGGGAAGGCTTAGAGGGGCATATACCAGGGGCTGACAATTCTTGTGGGAGGCAATTTATCTAAGTGCATCCCAGAAATATTCAAAGGAATCCCCTTTGGATATTTTTGGAATAGCCTAGTTGGAGGCTGACTAAACCTATGTAAACCAGTATATATTTCACCAAATAGAGGGGGTAGAATAATGATTTTTCCAAGATATATAATAGGGATTATCGATCAAATGGAGAGTTGAAGGGGAAATAAAAATACAAATTTTACATGTAAGTTGATTTAATAAATAAAGTGTTAATAGTATTAAAAGTTGTATTTTAAAATGTCTTTAATGCACTGAAACACAGGGGTGGGGAGGTCACTAAAACTTCTGCCCTGGGGCGCCTAATAAGCTCGTGAGAGGCTTATTTATATGTCCTTACTATGAGGCATCCCATTATAATCACAGCCTACCGGCACGTTAAGGATATGTTTGCCATTCGATAAATTGTATTTCAGCTTCCCTATTAGTCCGGCGGCCGAAGCTGGGGACCCAAATTTTTTGAGATAAGTTTTTTATCGCGACGGCTTTATATGGAATCGGACCCGCTGAATCCATTTTTAGCTACTGAATCACTGTCAGCTTGAAGGGTTTTGAGTAATTAGCGAATTACTAATTAAATAATTAATTAAAATCCCATTCGTTTAAAACGACACATACATGTCGAAATACGCCGCTGTTTGTAATGTTTTTAAATAGAATAGGACCCCTGAGTCTATTCTAGATACTAGTTCACTATCATCATCTAATTATTTAATTAGTAATTAGCGACTTGCTTACCCTCCCTCCAGACTGACAGTGATCCTGTAGCGAAAAATGGATTCAGCGGGTCCGATTCCATATAAAACCGTCGAGAAAAAAACTTATCTCGAAAATTTTGGGTACCCCTGCTATTTCGTAAACGGCCACCGGACTATATATCATGGTTATATCTAGAAAAGGTACCACTACTGACACATCTTACAAACTATAATATAGCGAAAGTTAAATCTCTGCAAGGTAAAGAATATTGCTGCGTTTTGATTACTTTTCTCCTCAAGATTTACAAGCAGTATCGATAGTCCTGTTTATGTATGAAGCAAGGGCACGGTACTAGTTATAAACTATTCTGGTATTTATGACAAGCCTGTGTTCAGTTTTCACTTGCAAATATACCTGTGACACTGCTGGTCTGGAATCATATAGCACATTAGGCGCTTACCGGACTCGGATTCATTCACACGATTTGATAGTGTTTTATGACTTACAATGTCCGTGTTTTGACTAGCCCGCGCGTTTTTCTTCTGAGTTTATATTTGCATTCATGGGCGTAAATTTGTGTGTGGGGGGGGGGGGGCTCTCAGGGAAAAAAAAGTCGGTCGCAAAATCAATGCAGTCGTTCCCAAAATAAGAGCTGTCGGTATCAAAATAAGTGCTCACTGTCGTGGGGCGTCAGACTATACAATGTCATGTCAACTCTTGCAAAACAGGCGGAATTGACTGGCGCAGGTCTCGAGAGTCTGCCTCATTGAATTTCTCCAAGCAATGAACTCAAATGCCAGGATATTGACTTAATTTTTTAAAATGTTCTCAGGTTGGTCCGTGTTTTATAGGCATTTCCGCGAGTCAACGATCGGCGAACAGCTACATAATTATACAATACTATCTATGTTCTACCGGGACGCTTAATGTATAGCCAGCATTTTGTTGACGTTCATTGTGGGGTGCAGGGATTTGTAACTGCCTCACCCCATATTCCCAGCTTTTAGATCCGCTACTTCACATGGCCCCTAGGAAAGTCACACCTGTGTTGCTTGGATGTGCATCAGTCGGTCGCATTTTGCCCCCCCCCCCCACTCCACCAAAACAAAATCGTTATGTACGCTCTTGGCAGCATTGATAACTAGGACGTTGGCCATACAAATTTTGGGATGATACTTCGAAATGTCCCAGGTCGGCTCTAAATACAGCAGTTGTGACGGTACTACACCAGGGTTGTGTTACCTTTCATCGATGAAAATCGAAGATGTGGTTCAAACAGTCTCTCCATGTGTATAAGGCATGTGTATATCTATTTTTGATAATTTACCGCTCTTTATGCCAAATTGTCATTTAAGATTTAAAATCGTAGCGTTTTTGTGAGCTTTAGGTCGTGGAAATTGTGCACTATAAAAATGTACAATAATAATAATAACATTTCCCACATAGCCATTGCATGACGTATGCCCCACTTTTTTTTTATCCCGGTTGGTGCATTTCATTTCAGAACCATATAAAAATAAACACAAGATTTTTCAGGCACAATTAGTATCCCCCACGGTGGTTGCAGTTCCTTTTAACCATGATAACACCCAACAAAACGCACTAAACTTAAATATAGAATAAAGATTTATTACTAAAAATATGATAATAAAACGGCTTGTCAAATCTAAACCAAATCACCATCGCTAATGATGTCATAGACCGAATGCAAAAATCTATGACCTCATGTCGCTATCAGCCTTTCACCTTGGTCAATAAGACATGTTTAGATGAAAAAAACTTCATAAAGATGGTAATATGATTTTATTATGATGGCCGTTTTACATCCTTTTTTTATCATAACATGAAACGAGGAAGTAAGTGGCAGTGTGATTTGTGGATATATGACTATCTAACACACAGATAACAACAAGAGTATACTAATGGAAACGTCGTGCCTGTATAAGCCTATAACAAACCGGAGATTGTTACCCCATATAAGTGTTCTGGTTTTGTTTTTTTTTTTAAATAAAGGTCTTTTGCCGGATCATATAAACGGACCTGGGCCCATTTGCTAGAAAAATCTTAGATTTAGATTGAAAACTTGTAAATAAAAATTATTTATCTTGTGAATAATTTGTAACACACTTGTTTGTCTGAAAATTCACATTCAGTTTTCTGTGAAGAGACTTGTGTTTCTATAGGAACCAAGGGAAGTTCCTGATTTTAATATTTTTGATTTTCGAAGGCCATAATATTTACAACCAGAAAAAACAGAATATTCAAATTTCCAGCTACTAATAGTCATGCACTATTTTCTTTTTTCTCTTCTTCTATATCTTCTTTTTCTTCTTTTTCTACTTTAGCAGCTCGTGCTTTATTTATTTTGTCTATTTTGAGTAACTGTTGTTCTAATTGTGCAGCTGTTGCTGATCCGGATGCCATTTCTCTAATCAAATCCACAAGGTCGTTTGGTTCCACTGGGGGTAAGAAACGGTAAACAGGGTGTCCACTGTCGTCAATAAGAAACTTTTCAAAGTTCCATGTAATATCATACGGCATAATGGGATCCGAGAATACCTCGAATTTGTTAAATGAGGCCATGCTGGGAGGCTGACATGATTTCTGAAAAACGAAGTAAAGTATATAAATTATAGATTATTATTACTATCAGGAATAGTCATATTTAATTTCTAGTAGGTATTCAAGTTTTCACGTCACAACGGGCAATACACCCAGAAGCCAACATCGATATAACTTGGGATATTTCGATCGATTTATCCCTGTTTAATCCCGAAGACTGAGATAAATGGGAATATTTGGAATTGGCCTGTTTATATCCTTTACTGAGTTGACTTGCAAGCTTATATGGAAACGATAAGTTGGTACTAATATATCTTTCAATTATACTTGCTTGTGGAGAATTAAGGCTATCTAATTTTATGTAAAAGTGCAAGCAAGACAATCCAAGGTAACATAATTTTAATTATTAAAACTAGCAGGGATGGTTTGAGATGTTTTGAAGGAAAAATGGTTTGTCACAATACATTGTCGTCTTGCTTGACCATTACAAAACGTATGCTATTTTCACGCAGGCGAATAATCTTATCTCCTCCAGAGAGGATGTGCAATGAAAATTAATCTGTCTATGGTATATTATCCTATCGGATTAAATGTAATTTAATTAAACCCCGCTCATTTCATTCGACGTTTCTAGGGGGGGGGGGGGCGCTGGATGGTCGAATGGTTAGCACGTGCGTGCTGTATCATAAAGCCTGTCATTGAGTCAACTTCGAATCCCCGGTTGTATGTGGCAAGGAGTAGGGTCACCTGTTCAACCTCGTGGGTTTTCTCCCGGTCTTCCCCCTCTGCTAAAGACCCCTACGCACTAGCGAATTATTGAAATAAAATGAAACCATATGTTAGTCTCGAAATGACCTAGTTTGTGTCGAATGGACGTGAAACCCAAACTAGAGAGAGAGGGGGAGAGAGAGAGAGAGAGAGAGAGAGAGGGAGGGAGGGAGGGAGAGAGAGATACCTTTCCATTATTTCAATCTTATCATATGCTCACGAAACACATAAAGCCAAATCATTTTTGAGAATTGACAGATAAAGTAGTTGGTAATGGACAATAATGGATCCCTTATTTCAATCAGAAATATTCAAAATAGACCATACATGTAATTTGGGTACATGTATATGGTAATGTCAAAGTGTCTTGTTATAAAGGGTGTTTTGGAGACACGAGCAATCAAATAACGTCGTTATGCCGAACATACCATTTTTTGGAAGCAGAACTATTTTTGTTGTAAACCTGCACGTTGTCATAAAATTCTTGAACTGAGGCCAAGTGGATTCTAAATTATCGCATAATCTACCATAGTGATGACGGGTTTCTGGCACATAACAGATATTTTTTTTACTTTTTAAAACTCTCCTATATCTAGCTGTCTGCTTTAAAAACTTCTTGGCAACCATTTCGTTATCAATGTTTTATTTTTAGAAAAATGCTCTAAATTTGAACCTAATTTGAAATGTTGTTCATCTTACTTCGTTGGTCTTGCTGTTCTTAAATAAAGTGGATTTAAAGAGGCATTATCACTTCGAACAACCAACAAAACACACACCCACCAGCAGATAAGTCGAAAAAAACATTATGTGCTAGAGAGTGGTAAACCAAGAAAAGGGGCTCCTAACTTTCAATAGAATAGACAAACCATTTATTTTTAAGAACAATACCGTGGAGTCAGAATAGACGTCTCTGTGGTGCTAATACGATTTTGTAACATACGTTAATAACTCTACGGGTTGTGACCATTAATCAAAGGGGCCCCTGCTTTCAATGGGATACACAACGAGAAACATAGTTCAGAATCGTAATTGAAGCTTTTATGATGCTGACAAGATTTCTCAAAAGAGGGGCATAACATTGTTGGTGGTTATCTAAATATGAAAATCAATAAGATTCTTCATTTCAATTGGCGATGGCAATATACGACATTACAATCCATTGCGCAAAACAATCGAATCTGACCGGCGAAATTCAATAAAGCGCTAAAACTTATTTTAGATGATAGGGGGGTCTATCAACATCAGCACAACAATAATAATATATTATGTTGATGCTTTTTTGTTTTGATAGCGAAAGCGGCACAATATGTAAAATAGTATCACCTTTAAAAATGTATAAAGCGGTGCCTCCTTTTTACCGTTTACGTCGATTTTCTTCATCATGCGAAAACTTGGAACGTATTGGGAGCCTGGTCGGACGTAACGTAGACCGTTATACAGTTCTGTGCTGTTATCAGCTGGTTCCTGATGACCGAACTGATTACAAGGAAAGCCAACGATAGACAGAGTATCTAAACGAGGTAAGATTGCATTCATTTGGAGATATTGGTGGGTGAACCCTGGAATTAAAAGAAAAATTGATTATTATAATTGTTATATCATAGTTAAACAGGCGAGAAAGGTCTTTAAGATGACAACCATTTCGTACCATATTTTGTTGTATAAAAAGTACTCACAGTGCCGTAACTAGGGATACATTTCTGGGGGGGTATCCAAATGCCGATTTTACCGACGGGTCGATCAATAGAAAAATGTGCTATTTTACATAGCTTTTTAAAAGCGGGTTAGATATAATGACTTCACTTCCCAGGGGCGGATCCAGGAAATTACGAAATGGGGGCGTACTTTGAGGGCGAAGCTCGAATTATGAGCGCCGCAGTGCGAAGCAGCTGAGGGGGGTCTGAGGGTCCTCCCCCAGAATTTTTTTAAAGATAAGACTCCATATATGCGATTTCCTGGCATCTGATCTTCAAATATTAAACACAACTCCCACCCTATTTTCAGTGTTTTTTGTCGATACAATTTTTTTTTACATTTTACAGCTTGCCGCCCCCCCCCACCGCGAATCCGCGCCTGCTTTCAAGGATTCTAGTTCATATAAGATTTATTTAGAATTCAGAGCAGTTCCATACAGGGGTGTTTTGGTGAATTTAGACATTTGAAAGTTCGGTAATGAAAGAAACAGTGTAATACCGAAGAATCTGGTCGGTAAATCATGATTCAAATATTTGCTATATAACTCTTGAAATTTACCGACTGACGGTTTCGAAATTTCTGTAATATAATTATAGAACACTGTAATACCGAAGAATCTGGTCGGTAAATCATGATACAAATATTTGCTATATAACTCTTGCAATTTACCGACTGACGGTTTCGAAATTTCTGTAACGAAACAGTGTAATACCGAAGAATCTGGTCGGTAAATCATGTTAAAAACATTTGCTATATAACTTTTTAAATTTACCGACTGACATTTTCAATTTACCGACAAACACGAGAATTTACCGACTGAATGCAAAATAGTGGGGGGGGGGTACATACCCCCCCATACCCCCCCCCCCCCGGTAGTTACGCCTCTGAGTACTCATACCTGTCCATATTTACTGAGTGTATTTGCATATTCAACCTTATAACCACATTTGCTCAATGTTCGTCCGTTACTGGGATTTTTTTTCTTTTTCTAAACAATATTTATTCAATTTCAGGCGGCGACACACTTTTCGCTGGCTCTTTTCTCCAGCCGCGAAAAAAGGAGTAGGCCAATCAGAATTCCTTAAACTCTCACGTGGTAAGACTTATTTGTTCCAATTACACTTTGGATAATTGGTGGATCACTTATAATCAAACATGCGCCTTTGGAACCATTCATTGGGTGTTTAGGCCGGCGCTATATAAATACTTTAATGTTTAATATACAAACCCGCGGATCGATAATGTCTTTGAATTTGATATGCTGACCCTATCGCCATAGTATCGTAAACAAACTGAAAGCGGTCAGATAAGTGAAAAGGGTCAGTTATGAACAAAAAAAACCACTCATCATATAATTGAAGGGTTCAACATTGTATATTAGTGTTGCCTAATTCTTTACCTCGCCAATGCCAAAACAAGATAAAATTGTGAAGCTATAATTAGCAGAACGCACCATATCTAAATGGTTAGATTAATATTTAATATTAAGGCCATCTGCAGATTTGGTCAAGGTCACGATAGGGCCAGCGCTAGCTCTAACCAGCATTCCTCAGCAGCATTCTCGTGCCCTAACCCTGTTTACATCTCGATATTTTGACGAAATTAGCCGGTTGCCTTAATATTTAAAACTTCTCTAAACACGTGTTGTCTAAATCAATACGAACTTTCGATTTTCTTTTTTTTAAACAAAGTAAGGTGTCACAGATGTCAATCTACTTATTTCATGACTATATATAACATGCATAGAAAATGTGTTGTATAAAACTAGATAGTCACAGTACGTAAACCATGCGCTTTAGAGGTTTAATTATCCTAGGGTAAACCCAACCTCCAGCTTTACCGGAGCGGGGACCTGGCCCTGACTAGAATATCGGGGCCCACATCTTTTGGAATTGCACGCATGCGTAACACACAATTAAACGGTCTGTAATACAAGAAACAATTCATATGATCACATTCGAAATCTATTCAGTTCCGTATGACATACTAATGAGCAGAAATGAGATATAACGACGGGGAACTGTTATAAAAAGTGAAATCACTGAGAAGGTTGAGGGATAGTTCCGTCTCCGCCCTCGCGCCGCAAGATCGATTACCATGAAACTATCATCAGGATTTTTTTTTTAAAGGGACAATAACACTCTTGCTGGCTTGACAGGTCCAGAATTTTTTTTAGCCTTATTCTAACTACAAGATGTTTAAGTGTCCTACCTGTTGTGTAAATTATCCATTACAACCTATCTTACTTGTCCAGAGGGTTCGAAAATATGTTTAATTCCAAGTTGCATTTGAAAGTGCTTACGTAAGGCTTTTCAAACCATGTTACGGCATGTAGTTGAATTTTTCCAATTTTTAAAATTAGGTGTGTTAAGATGAAATATGTATCATTTTTTAATTGAAATATTGTAAAATTAGTAAAAATTATTGAGTAAAGATTGGAACATATTATTCAATTACAACAAGAGTGGTATTGGGGCTTTAAATCTCCCTTTTCCCTAAACAACCGCGGGGCCCTTGTCCTTGGCCCCTCGGGTCCATTCCTAAGTTGGTCCTTGAGTAAACCCCGACCCGGAATTGCAGGTGTAGGCCTACACAGCATAAAATAAATTTATTACAAAACGTTCTGGACCAAACAATATTCAAAGCGACCAGTTCTATAACTGATCTATTTCTATTTCATACCGCCATCTTTATGTGGTTTAGACTATCAAAGCAATAACAAATCTTCTTTCTTCTTCATGGTGGGGGGGGGGTGGGGGGGTTGGTAGCACACACGCTGTCATTGATTCAGTTGTCGTGGTTTCGATTAATCGGTTGTACGTGAACATGTAGGGTCGCCTGTCCAACCTCGTTGCGTTTTTCCGGGTCCTTCGGTTTCCTCCTACGGCCAAGGCCCTACGCGCAAGCGAATTATTAAACCCCTATCTCTCTCTCTCTCTCTCGTACAAACTTAATTACATAATTGTAATTTATATTTTTGACTTTAGATATGCGTGCCTTTGAGGGGGTAAAATGCAGGATTAGAGTGCAGTGAGGCAAAAAAGGCGGCAATTCTTCAAAATTCTCTAAACGATCAGCGTGGGGGTGAGGGAGTTAACATAAAAGGATATCACATGGCAACAAAAAAAATCTGAAATTAGACGATTTTTAATTATAGATATGAACATAAGTACAGCTATCGCTTAAAACAAATTCAGATAGAATGGTAGATACCAAAATAAACCTGCCAGTCTGTTTCATGAGTTTGGTACATGTGGCACATGTTATTATTCTGTTGCTATTATTAACTATTAATTTGTCGAATGAGAATTGGAAAACTGCCAAGAGCTGCTTTTGTTCATTGTTAAACTTTTTTAATATTCTAGATTTTGTTTGTTTTGTCATTTTGTTGTGTCTAATGGTATTCATATTCCATTGTTTTCTTTAGATTCGCCATTGGAATGAACTATACATTGTGGAAATAATAATAACAAATTTCAAAATTGACAGTCATAAGATTTTATGGTATCTACATCACCCCGCCCCCCTTGCAGAAAAAATAGTGGCATCCACAACATAATTCAGTCTTTCTTTTAGCTGACTGGTTAACTAAGTGATGTGTTAGCTATCGTTCCAGATCATTTTGGGCCATATACCCTAATGTTTCAGCGGGTGTCGTATGCTAAGTAAATGCAAAGCCTTTCCGGGACACCTAAGTATCTCGTTCCGTAGTTTCTTAGAGTACCGTAATAAGAGCTTATAGTAGACTCTTATTACGGTACTTTAAGTAACTACTCGTTCCGCTATATTATATTGTTGCATGCACAGACTAAACTTTTGTTGTTTTTTAAAAAATTTTAGTTTAATGTTAGTTACAGGTCGAAGCGGATTCGACAACTGGCCGGCCACCCCTGGCTTGCGGCTGTGGTTTCGAGCCCTGGTGTGAGCTTTTTTGGCATAGAGATAGGGGCACTCCGGTTTCCTCCAACTGCTAAAGACCCCTACGCGCAAGCGAAGTATAGAAATAAAATTAAACCATATGTTAGTCCCGAAATGACCTAGTTGTGTTGAGTGGACGTTAAACCCCATTTCTCTCTCTCTCTCTATCTATTCTCTTTTAAAGGGACAATAACACTCTTTCAGTGGGTTAAAAAATATTTTAAATCTAAGTTACATTTGAAAAGGTTTACTTAAAGCTTTTCAAACCATGTAGTTGAATTTTTCCATTTTTTTAAATGCGGTATGTTAAGATGAAATTTGTATCATCAATTAATTGGAATATTTTAAAATAGTACAATTTGTTGACCAGAATAATGATTGGGACATATTATTATTCAGTTACTACAAGAGTGTTATTGTGCCTTTAAAAAAGATTATATAAGCTCGTTTCTTACCTCAGAAGGTGGCTACATTAACCACCATAAGGACACGTCCCGGGTGCATACGGGTCAGGTTTAGATTGCTATTACCCTCCCAATCTTCTACAGCAATGTCACCAATGCTTTTCCCATTCTCTGTGGTACACTTCGAGAAAAACGCTCCAGCGTAAACAGTGGTTGCAAAAAGAAATGGGAGAATACCCCCATACTTTTTGATATCCATTGTGTCTCTGTATCGTGTATTACGGTTAGTGTAGCTTGACGATTTTGTTACTGGTATTATAGTGCTAGTAAGTGGAATAGTCCATAATATAGGCCGTGGGTTTGGCAGTATAGAAATATGAACAGATTAAATCAATAATGTACTCGGTGTAAAACTTATCTGAAAATATCCTGCATTCCGTCATGTTAATACTATATTATTATAGCTTAATTCGTAATTATGGGGCTTTTACAACCTCAGAGCAGTTTAATATCTGTATAATTATATACTGACATTTAATAGCTTGCTTAGAAACACAATTCCGCTACATGGTCCTCCCTTTTAAACAAACTATACCTTTTTGGAAAGCTTATAACACCAAGAACACAAACCCATATAGTTCCAAGCAAAAAGTCTGCACTAACTCGATTTACGACCAGATGAAAATTGTGATAATTGTCAAGTAAATGCTATCCGTATACTAATAATTTTGAAGTTGACATATAATTAAATATTGGCGAAAACACACGATGTCCTAACCCTATGCAAAGAATATGCAATTGGTTAAGTTTTGATTTAAACCAAATTGCAGAAAACATAATGGGCAAGGGAATATACAGAATTTTGGAAATCCATTAACGGTAAATAAAGAGTTATCTCCCTTTCTGTCATATGACTCCAATTTGTAACAGTACATGAAGGCCTACTTCAGGTGCGTATTGACTGCTGATGCTGTATGACGCACAAGACCATGTGTGAACACACAAGCCCAATATTTATATCGTTAATGGGGTCACAGGGGACTGCAAAGGTTGGTAAGCGGATGTTTACCCAGAAATTAAGGCGGAACGCCCTAGTCTGATGAGCAAGGAGATACATGTATGTATGACATTGGTTGGGCAATGTGTCTATGAAGTAATAGAGGTTATGTCTATAGTTTTATAAATCACATTGGAACCACTAAAACATAAACCCACACCAACATACACTTCCAATTAGACCTTATGTTATTTTTACTACAGGTAGCTGTAAACCTCTAGTTCAGATATTTAAGGCCAAATTACAAACATTTAAACTCAAACTGTAGGCCTATCCATAACTATGTAATTTGCTAACAAATATAAATTTGCTAACAAATATAAATTTGCTAACAAATATAAATTTGCTAACAAATATAAATTTGCTAACAAATATAAATTTGCTAACAAATATAAATTTGCTAACAAATATAAATTTGCTAACAAATATAAATTTGCTAACAAATATAAATTTGCTAACAAATATAAATTTGCTAACAAATATAAATTTGCTAACAAATATAAATTTGCTAACAAATATAAATTTGCTAAAAAAATATAAATTTGCTAAAAAAATATAAATTTGCTAAAAAAATATAAATTTGCTAAAAAATATAGATTTAAGACAGAAATTATTTATTTAGTAAAATCTCTTCAAATTTAGACTACACGTATAAACATCAAGTTCGGTTTCTTTAACAGTCTGTTTGTTTCATTTTCACATTTACTACATGTACAACACAACCCCGGTGTGGTGTCACTCGACTGCCAGTGGTACGGGACGGGAGTGGGCTGGAAGGACAATAGTTTAAAAAAATATTTGATTCAACAAACTGAATCTGATTGAACAATGCGGGTGGGGTGGGTTGAGCCTATTTGGCTGAAAGGTTTGTCACCCAAATTGTTTGAATGTATCGATCATTAACTATAATGGATTTTCCCCAAAGCCGTTTTTTTTTATAATTACACAAATATACAATTATATTTCCATGAGATATGGTCGCATTCTCCATTCCCTGAAACTTGTGCCCGAAAAACTGAAATACATTGCCCGAAAAAGGGACGGTTCAACGAATCTGGACGGGATGGCGGACATATAAACTCTCCCAAAACAGTATTTCTACTAATATATATGTAATTTTTTAGTTCAGATTAGATTTGGGACTAAATTCCTAACAAAGCATCTACAGATAATTTTCTCACTAATATATGGCAAAACCTAAATAATACTGTAAGGGAGTGACAAATGTAATGTTCGAAGAGAAAAAAGAATCAATGTCATAATGAGATGAACATACATTATGCTATAGGGTGAATTTGGTCCAAACAGCAACGTTACAATTTACTCTTTATTAGATATGGCAAAACCTAAATAATACTGTAAGGCTTTTAGGTATAATCACGAAGGGTTTTTAATGTTGACTTAAGTTGTCTGTCGAGTTTAGCTGTGGGATCCTTTTTCAGTAGTTTGTAGGTTGAACTGTCTGACAGGGTGTCGTTGACTAGTTTATTAAAGTGTGTTTATTTTTAATACTGTAAGGGAGTGACAAATGTAATGTTCGAAGAGAAAAAAGAATCAACTGTCATAATGAGATGAACATACATTATGCTATAGGGTGAATTGGTCCAAACAGCAACGTTACAATTTACTCTTTATTTCGAATTTAAAGTTATTTACGCCCACGTCAACGTGTACACGGGACTTCAGTTTTATATTCCATCCAAATAACTAGACGCTGCCCATCACAGCCCCCCCCACACACACACATACACACACACACTTCCTGCATCAAAACTGGAATGTTTGCGGAACTGTCTAGGTCAACACAGGGAACAAACCCAGACCGAGCGGAAGCTCTCACCCGGATTCCAGCACCCGGATTCAAAATCAAGTTAGCAAACAAAATCTCGCAGCCATAACCTAGCACCCGGATTCGAAATCAAGTTAGCACACATATTCCTAGCGGAGGGAAAATAATTGTTACCTTTGTATTTATTAGAAAATAAAATCTTAAAACATATTAATGCAAAATTTATACATAATAGATCCCCACCTCACCCCTCACCCAAAAATATACAATTACCGTAAACATACTAAAATATCGCACATAAGAGGCTAACTAATCATATGAGGGGAATCGGGTTAGGAAAGGCTCACTATACACCTAATAACTTCTGAACTAGCTTTGGTGGCATCAATATCTTTATTTTGCCAATTGCACAGGTGCATAAGGCATCAACATGCCAAATGTCATTAACTTTCTATGTTGGCGTATCGAGTTATACCACCGCAAAGTTCCCAGCACACGGATTCGAGGTGGGGTATGTGGGTTCAATCAACAACGGATATGCCTACGCTGCATCAAAAACGACCCCAACCAAATTTGGTGGCAAAATGATTTTTATTTCACGGAATCAAGAGATGAATAAACTTCTAGAATACAAAATTTCAGAAGTCTCCTATGTTGGCGTTTCGAGATATATTACCGTAAACATACTAAACATATGAGGGGAATCGGGTTAGGGTAGGCTCACTATACACCTAATAACTTCTGGACTAGCTTTGGTGGCATCAATATCTTTATTTCGCCAAAAGTGCACAGGTGCATAAGGCATCAACATGCCAAATGTCATTAACTTTCTATGTTGGCGTATCGAGTTATACCGCCGCAAAGTTCCCAGCACCCGGATTCGAGGTGGAGTATGTGGGTTCAATAAACAACGGGTACGCCTACGCTGCATCAAAAAACGACCCAAACCAAATTTGGTGGCAAAAACATTTTTATTTCAAGGAATAAAGAGATGAATAAACAACTAGAATACAAAATTTCAGAAGGCTCCTATGTTGGCGTTTCGAGATATATTATCGTAAACATACTAAACATATGAGGGGAATCGGGTTAGGGTAGGCTCACTATACACCTAATAACTTCTAAACTAGCTTTGGTGGCATCAATATCTTTATTTCGCCAAGTGCACAGGTGCATAAGGCATCGACATGCCGAATGTCATTAACTTTCTATGTTGGCGTATCGAGTTATTCCACCGCAAAGTTCCCAGCACCCGGATTCGAGGTGGAGTTTGTGGGTTCAATAAACAACGGGTATGCCTACGCTGCATCAAAAAACGACCCAAACCAAAGTTGGTGGCAAAATGATTTTTATTTCACGGCATAAAGAGATGAATAAACTACTAGAATACAAAATTTCAGAAGGCTCCTATGTTGGCGTTTCGAGATATATTACCGTAAACATACTAAACAAATGAGGGGAATCGGGTTAGGGTAGGCTCACTATACACCTAATAACTTCTAAACTATCTTTGGTGGCATCAATATCTTTATTTCGCCAATTACACAGGTGCATAAGGCAACAACATGCCAAATGTCATTAACTTTCTATGTGGGCGTATCGAGTTATACCACCGCAAAGTTCCCTGCACCCGGATTCGAGGTGGAGTATGTGGGTTCAATAAACAACGGATATGCCTACGCTGCATCAAAAACGACCCCAACCAAATTTGGTGGCAAAATGATTTTTATTTCACGGAATCAAGAGATGAATAAACTACTAGAATACAAAATTTCAGAAGGCTCCTATGTTGGCGTTTCGAGATATATTACCGTAAACATACTAAACATATGAGGGGAATCGGGTTAGGGTAGGCTCACTATACACCTAATAACTTCTAAACTAGCTTTGGTGGCATCAATATCTTTATTTCGCCAAGTGCACAGGTGCATAAGGCATCAACATGCCAAATGTCATTAACTTTCTATGTTGGCGTATCGAGTTTTACAGCCGCAAAGTTCCAAGCGCCCGGATTCGAGGTGGAGTATGTGGGTTCAATAAACAACGGATACGCCTACGCTGCATCAGAAAACGACCCAAACCAAATTTGGTGGCAAAATGATTTTTATTTCCAGGAATAAAGAGATGAATAAACAACTAGAATACAAAATTTCAGAAGGCTCCTATGTTGGCGTTTCGAGATATATTACCGTAAACATACTAAACATATGAGGGGAATCGGGTTAGGGTAGGCTCACTATACACCTAATAACTTCTAAACTAGCTTTGGTGGCATCAATATCTTTATTTCGCCAAGTGCACAGGTGCATAAGGCATCAACATGCCAAATGTCATTAACTTTCTATGTTGGCGTATCGAGTTATACCGCCGCAAAGTTCCAAGCGCCCGGATTCGAGGTGGAGTATGTGGGTTCAAAAAACAACGGGTACGCCTACGCTGCATCAAATAACGACACAAACCAAATTTGGTGGCAAAATGATTTTTATTTCACGGAATTGTGAGATGAATAAACTATTAGAATACAAAATTTCAGAAGGCTCCTATGTTGGCGTTTCGAGATATATTACCGTAAACATACTAAACATATGAGGGGAATCGGGTTTGATGCCACCAAAGCTAGTTTAGAAGTTATTAGGTGTATAGTGAGCCTACCCTAACCCGATTCCCCTCATATGTTTAGTATGTTTACGGTAATATGTCTGGAAACGCCAACAAAGGAGCCTTCTGAAATTTTGTATTCTAGTAGTTTATTCATCTCTTGATTCCGTGAAATAAAAATCATTTTGCCACCAAATTTGGTTTGGGTCGTTTTTTGATGCAGCGTAGGCGTACCCGTTGTTGATTAAACCCACATACTCCACCTCGAATCCGGGTGTTAGGAACTTTGCGGTGGTATAACGCGATACGCCAACATAGAAAGTTGATGAATTTTGGCATGTTGATGCATTATGCACCTGTGCAATTGGCGAACTAAAGATATTGATGCCACCAAAGCTAGTTTAGAAGTTATTAGGTGTATAGTGAGCCTACCCTAACCCGATTCCCCTCATATGTTTAGTATGTTTACGGTAATATATCTCGAAACGCCAACATAGGAGCCTTCTGGAATTTTGTATTCTAGTAGTTTATTCATCTCTTTATGCCGTGAAATAAAAATCATTTTGCCACCAAATTTGGTTTGGGTCGTTTTTTGATGCAGCGTAGGCGTACCCGTTGTTTATTGAATCCACATACTCCACCTCGTATCCGGGTGCTAGGAACTTTGCGGTGGTATAACTCGATACGCCAACATAGAAAGTTAATGAAATTTGGCATGTTGATGCCTAATGCATCTGTTCAGTTGGTGAAATAAAGATCTTGATGCCACCAAAGCTAGTTTAGAAGTTATTGGGTGCATAGTGAGCCTACCCTAACTCGACTCCCCCCATATGTTTAGTAGGTTTACGGTAATATATCTCGAAACACCAACATAGGAACCTTCTGATATGTTGTATTCTAGTAGTTTATTCATCTCTTGATACCGTGAAATAAAAATCATTTCCCACCAACGTTGGTTTGGGTCGTTTTTTGATGCACCGTAGGCGTACCCGTTGTTTATTGAACCCACATACATTGCCTCGAATCCGGGTGGTGGGAACTTTGCGGTGGTATAACTCGGTTCGGCATCATAGAAAGTTAATGATATTTGGCATGTGCATACCTTATGCATCTGTGCAGTTGGCGAAATAAAGATATTGATGCCACCATAGCTAGTTTAGAATTTATTTCGGAACATAGTGGCGTACCCCCTTTTTTACATGCCGGGTCAGTTAGCCTAGTGTGCGATATTTTAGTATGTTTACGGTAATATTATATTTTGGGGTGTGGGGTGAGGGGTGAGGTGGGGGATCTATTACATATATTTTTTGCTTTT
The DNA here is from genome assembly GCA_917208275.1 of Patella pellucida. Taxonomy (NCBI): domain Eukaryota; kingdom Metazoa; phylum Mollusca; class Gastropoda; family Patellidae; genus Patella; species Patella pellucida. The sequence continues at coordinate 26,177,882 of OU795041.1, forward strand.
AATATGTTTTATTTTCTAATAAATACAAAGGTAACAATTAGGAATATGTGTGCTAACTTGATCTCGAATCCGGATGCTAGGTTATGGCTGCGAGAATTTTGTTTGCTAACTTTATCTCGAATCCGGGTGCTGGAATCCGGGTGAGAGCTTCAGCTCGGTTTGATGCCACCAAAGCTAGTTTAGAATTTATTTCGGAACATAGTGGCGTACCCCCTTTTTTACATGCTGGGTCAGTTAGCATAGTGTGCGATATTTTAGTATGTTTACGGTAATATTATATTTTGGGTGTGGGGTGAGGTGGGGGATCTATTACATATATTTTTTGCTTTTAATATGTTTTATTTTCTAATAAATACAAAGGTAACAATTAGGAAGATGTGTGCTAACTTGATCTCGAATCCGGGTGCTAGGTTATGGCTGCGAGAATTTTGTTTGCTAACTTTATCTCGAATCCGGGTGCTGGAATCCGGGTGAGAGCTTCAGCTCGGTGTTCTTCGGTTTATTCCTGCAGTAATGATCGAAATCATTCGCACGATCTGTGCCAAGGGCTAAATTGGAAACAGGCCTCAGGCCTAATTTGCTACCCTTGTAAAATGACGCGATTATTATTATTATTATAATCCCTTGGCCGCCCGCTTAGTGAGTCAGCCCTTAACTGAGTCACCGCGGCTCCCTGATGATGACACTTGCACACTAGGTGTACACGTATGATTCCCCGCCCCCCTCAAACAATAATGTATGACGTACGCCCATCTTCATTATACAGGTGGTTGATACAGAACAGTGAGACATTAAACTCCATTTAATATGTTTTCTCTTCATCACAATATTGTCACCCCCATTACAGTATTATTTAGTTTTGGCAATATCTAATGTAGCGAGAAAACTAAATATCTGTAGATGCTATGTTTCAGGTTGAATATTTGTTAGACCTTTAGCCTCAAATCCCATCTAAAAATACTGTTGAACTTATATATAGGCCCTTGTTTGTAGTAAAATCAGGTTACTAATTATTGATATTTTCCATTAGGGGAAAACTCCATTTTCTTTTTACCATAAATGAATTTCTGAAATTCTGTATATTTCCCTTGTCCATTATGTATTTTGCATTTTGCTTTAAATCACAATTTAACCAACAGCATTTTCTTTAATTAGGGTGAAGGCTTCGGGTTTTTTCACCAATATTTAATTTATGCCGCCAACTTCACAAATATTAGTACGGTATAAATATAGCATTTACATTGACAATTATCACACTTTTCATTTGGCCATAAATCAAGTTAAGTACAGACCTTTTGCTTGGAACTCTCCGGATTCGTCTTCCTGATGTTATAAGCTTTCCAAAAATGTCTAGTTTGTTTATAAGGGAGGGCCATGTAGCGGAACTTCACGCTAGAAATTTTGGCTGCAGGCCTCTTGATTTGTGGGGAGATGGGGTGAGGGGTTGCAGATGCGCGTGTGTGGAAGAAGGGGGGGGGGGGTAAATTGGCGGGAAAAGTTAATACTCACGTTGATATGAATGATAATTTTCATAGAACTTGGTAATATCGTTACTTAACATCAACACCAAAAGAAATCAGAAAAGCCTTGAGACGGTTACAACCGCAAAATTACATTCAAATTGACCAATACCTTAATTGGGAAACACAGATAACTTGCATCAAAAGTATTTCTCCTTAATATGATAAAAGATAATTTACCTTACGAGACAAGAATTTTGTTTTATAATAGCTACTATATCGGGTGTCTTGGTAGAAAATCCCATTTGGGAATTATATTCCTGTTAAAGCTGGAGGGGGTCTTCCTAATTTTAAAAATATCTTATCATAAGAAATACTTTATCATTTGCTTCAACATGGACGTATTGTGACTTCCTTCAATGGTATGTATAATGTATAGCACACTATGTAATAATGTATAGAACGACTGAAATAAACAAGTTTTTCTTGTACACAATTCACAATCAAAAAACACAAACACAATTTATGGATAACAATCACTAGCAACTTTAATAGTGCAACGTTTCAACAAGTATCCTCTTGTCGTTATCAAGCACAGGGTAAACGATAATATGATACAATAAATCTGGGAGTGAACATTTAAGTATAAAAATTCAAAGAAGCCACAAAGACAAGAAATAATATCCTTTTAAAATATATAAAAAGATCAAAGAAGAAAAGGGGGTTGTGATTACAAACTAAACATTAATCAGCAATATACTGAAATAATTAGGAAGCCATTACACATAGTAAAAATATTCTGTTTATATATATAAAAATGATCAAAGACTGATAAGAGTTGTGATTACTAGCATAACATTGGTAAAAATAACTACCCTACTTATATAATCACCATGAACTTCAATTAAAGTAATCACTAACAAGGATGTAATAAATATGACCAGTAAAAATCCACCCCCCCCCCACCTTTTTCGAACAAGCACAGCAATGTTATAGGTTAACTTAGGCACAGTTAATGAATTAAAATGTCATATGCTCTATGAATATAAAGTCCATCATCACGGTTTAATTTGGGCTGGTGTCTTTTGATGTGCACTGCTTCTGAAAGTTTACGTACTTTTTTGTTGTGTATGTTACATTCTAAGATTTTAACATTATTCCAGTTAACTTTATGACGCGGGTTCTCTCTAAGGTGTTGAGCCACAGCAGATGTATTGTTGGGTGACTTAGCTTGGTGTTCTTTAATGCGTTGTTCTAAAGGTCTTTTGCTTTCTCCAATATATGTCGATAAAAACGAGCAGGTAATTTGGTAGATGCATCCTTTTGTTTGGTTTGGGTTGGTTGCAGCTGATTTTCCGTTAGCCTTTAATATTCCCTATAGTGTTTGTCCATATTTAAAACCAGTTTCTATCCCAGTCTGTCTCAAGAGTCGTCGGATATGGTAGGAAGTTTTGCCTATAAATGGTATACTAACGCGTATTTCAGGTTGATCAGGTCTCAGCTTAGCTTTGGGTTTAGTTGGGTGAAGAACTGACTGGATTACTCTTTTAACTAGCGACTCTGGGTATTTATTAAGGATACACAGGGATTCTTGAATTTGGTTAATTTCTTTATCTAAGTAAGCTGGGTGACAGATTTTGGTAGCGCGGGTTACTAATGTAGAAATGATGGCTGTTTTAATATTAAGGCTGTGGTTTGAGTTAAAATGAATATACTGGTTGGTGTGTGTTGGCTTCCTATAAACTGATGTTTCAAGCTTGTTGTTGTTTTTCTTTATATCGATATCTAAGAATGGTATCCCTAGGTCTGTTTCTGTTTCCATAGTGAATTTAATTCACAATATTCTCGAACCGCGACGAACAGTCAATGGAGAAGTCTTTTGTGGTCTGCATCCTTTTTTTAAAAAAAATGATTTGCCTCCCTTTAAAAATGTACTTCCGTTGAAGTTCTGTGTATGGTGAAAGTAAAGCCAACTAGCAAAGTTGTATGAATTTATTTTGGCATTTAAGCTTAGTTTTATGAATCAGAATGTCAGGTGGGCGTATTTTTTAAAACTATGTTTAGCCTAATGGTGTTATTAGTGCAGGAGTACCGCACTACACATTCGCAAAATACAAACACAATAGAAGACCAGGGCCCGATTCCTAGAAAATTCTTAAGCACGTTCTTGTGCTTAGATTTTAGTCGGGTTTAAGTAAACTTACCTTATTTTGTGTTCCCAGAAAATTCTTAAGAACGGCCTTGTGCTTATATTTTAAGTAGACTTCATTGTAAGCACAAGAACGTTATTATGCGTTCCAAGAAAAAACTTAAGCACAACTTCGTTCTTAAACATAACATAGCCAATCTAAGCACAAGTCCCAAGCAAGGTATAGGGCTTGCTTACCAACCTTTAAGTCTGTTTCTGCTTCAAAAAAAATGGCTGAACGTAGAATTATTCATCCGCATTTCTGACACCTTTTGATACCAAAGAGACAATTACAAGACAGAGAAAATCCTTCTCCAAAAGAAATTAAGAATGCTATAGAAAATTTCGCATCTAGGGCCTTATAGGCCTACCCTGAAACCAATTCATTTATTTGCCAATTAGTAAACAAAAAACAATAGGCTACAAACACACAGTTAGTTTGTATGTGTTAGCGTTTTTTTTTTATATCTTTTGGTACATTTTTTTATAATTATGTGTGTAGGCCCTATAGGGGACATGTCAAACGCATCCAAATCAACCATAATGAAGCAGACGACAAATTTATGACATAATTTGCATACCAAAGTTGTTTTATGACGTTAAAGAGCATCGTAGTCTTAGTGTATGGTAAGCTTTACCAGTCACAATGTGATTAGACTTGTACTTGACCTGTGCTTACGTAAGAATGGTCTTGAGAATTTTCTAGGAACAGTATTTTTTTAAGATTCTTACGTACAATGTAAGTAAAAGTGAAGTATGACTTTGTGCTTACTTTAAGAATTTTCTAGGAACCGGGCCCTGACATTGCAAGAAACAACAAACATAACATGAACTCATTGATTGAGTCATTCTATGAGTTGGCCTACACATGGAGCCCCAGTGGCTCAGTGAGTAAGAAGCCGGTTCTCTTCCAGGAGGTCTCGGGTTCACTCCAAGTGTTAAGCGACAAAAGTCATAATGATATTCTGCCACAGTTTGCCCTTGCCATAGTTCATTGTTCAGCTCTGAACTAGTACTACCCTTTCCAGTGGTGAGCAGACCGTAGCGTAGGCGTAAAGCCTGACAAGGACAGTGATAGTTCCTTTATGAACTGTCTCTGAGCGAACGATGTCTCGCTAACAGTTCCTCACGGGCCTTATTATCAACTAGTATGAAAATAAAGCTTTACCCCATCTCGGTTCTAAGGCTATTTTAGATCCTTACCGTCTATTTTGCACCGTGAAACTTTTTTGATCACCAAAAGAAATCATTTCCTGACACAACGAGACAAATTTATAATAAACCAACACTATTTTCGTGTAGAATTCGATGTTAGAAAAGAGCGGTCTGCGCTGACGTCAGTTAACAAACATTGCGGCCAGATTTGAACGATTTTGTTTATCTTTTTCTAACGTCGAATTCTACATGAAAATAGTGTTGAATTATTATAAATTTGTGTCGGTTGTGTCAGGAAATATTTTCTTTTGGCGATCAAAGAAGAATCACGGTGCAAAGTAGACAGTAAGGATCTAAAATAGCCTTAGAACCGAGATGGAGAATAGCCTTATTTTCATACTAGTTGATAATAAGGCCCGTGAGGAACTGTTAGCGAGACATCGTTCGCTCAGAGACAGTTCATGAAGGATCTAGGACAGTGACAGTGTCTAGCTTTATAGACTAGTTGTATATATAAACTATCTTTACTGAAAACGAAACAGCCAAATTAGTACCGATAGGCTACTAATTTCTGATGCATTTTAATCTTAGATATAAACAAATGTTTGTTAATGTACAGCACCGGTAAATTATAATTTGATTGTTTGTTTTTTCAGAAGGAGAGGATCAACAGAGAATTAGATTTCAGGTGGAACTAGAATTTGTACAATGTCTGGCTAATCCAAACTACCTTAATTGTAAGAACCGTACTTTATTGAATGATTTTACTATAATGATGTGCTTACAGCAGGCTTCAGCAGAGTGAATCTCCTAATTACACATTACACATGGGGTAACATGCTAGTGCTCTTTTCATTTGACCCAATATTGGTACCGTACTCTCAGGATTTAAATTACTTTCTCTTTCCAAGTTAGTTGACTAGTTAAATTATGTCCATTGTCCAGGAATACATCGTTGAATACAGTCGATTGTTTGTATAACCAATTGATATAAACAGGAAGTGTTTATCTCCTGTAATATGCTATTTAGAAATTAATAAAACAGAGCGGTGTTATTGTCCAATAGACAGTGTCTAATTGACCATTCAAAACGTGAGGTTAACTCTTAAAGGAGTATACTAAAGTAAAAGTTTAATTTTATCATTTACTTAGTTCATTGTGTAATACATTTCAGATTTTTAAAAAAAAATTAAGTTTTAGTAACAAATAATGTTAAAAAACACTCTCGGATTTCTGCAATTACTGAAACACCCAACAATTAATGAGAGCTAAATCACATGACATGACGTCAAAGTCGAGTTTTGTTTAACAGTCGACATGGTATCGGCAGAAAGTGACAACTTGTCAGACATTGATTTCGCCCAGGTTGTTCTTCCCTATCAGTACGGGTGAATTAGAAATGCGAGGAACAATGGTGGCAATGATGGTTCGGAGCATTCTACCATTTCTACCGATGAAGAATGATAGGCACTAATAGAAATTAAAAACAGCGCAGGCCTAGACTTCTTTCTAGAGACACCTTCACTCGTCTTATATACTTCGATTCTCGATGACTTTTTGCTTTATTGGTGTTCACGCTTCATCAAAAAAAAATATATCAGATAAAAACTATGATATGAGAACGTTGCTAAAACGGGTCTGATCTTAGGACTAGATCATCAAATTCCGATTCGAGTAGCGCCGATCAGAAGGCCTATCGGCTTAGACTATCGCAGAAAAGTTCTAACGCTATCACACTGATTTACCAAGTTAAACCGGACAAACTGCTTACATGATCTAGGACTATGATCTGCAAAATCACCAATATAGACCTACAGAAGACGCTTCGAAATGGTGATATTATTAATTAACATTAGTCCTGTGTTTACATTTCGTTGCTATGGTTACATCAGTCATATCTATTGCTAAAATTCGAAAAGTGTGTCGGTTTCACCATAGAATGCACAGTTAATAGAGAAAGATAAAAAACTGTTATATCTTGATCGACATAAAAATATTATTAAAATGGCACTGGCCACGTTCATAAGCAGATATAACTCGAGTCGAAATTCTCCAAGCCCAAACACAAATTTTTAAAGTGTATTTTGTTGACAAGTTTCAATAGCCTTCTATTAAGTTCTATAAGGAAATTCAGAAAGTGGATCGACTATGACAACATTAAAAATAAACACACTTATATGGATATACTACTTCTGAATTTATTAACAAGCTACGTTTCGATACACATGCAGATATCGTTTTCAAGCAAATAATGATAATTAACACAAATGTGGTACAATATATAGTTAACAAATAAGGATTATGACAACATTAACGAATAAAATCAAAATGATGCTGCAGATATGCATAAAATAAACGTCAATTGTGTGTTTTTGGTATATTTTTCCTTTTTAAAATTTCGAAAGGCAAAAAATATTCTAATATTAACGTTATTTTTCATATTAAAACAACTTTTGCCGTTAGTATTCTCCTTTAAGCATGTTACAATATAAAATAACTACACTTATTAGTTTATCATTATCATTTCCAACCACTATGTTTGCCTATAGTACTATAGTCTTCAGTTTCATTTCACCATTTGTAGTATATGATTAAGCTTTCCAGTAGGCCTACTTTAAAAAATTAAGGTAATTTATGATTGAATTTTGTTTTTACTTTTCTTTGTCTAGTTTTAGCACAGAGAGGATTTTTTAAAGATCCATGTTTCATCAATTATTTAAAATATCTCATGTATTGGAAGGACCCTAAATATTCCAGTTTTCTCAAGTAAGATTTGTTTATTACAACAACGTATAAACTTACCACACAATTATTAAATGATGAAGCTTTTTTTATAAGGTAGAGGGGGGGGGGGGTAGGGGCATACAGTGTGATGTGAAGAGTTTTATTTTGTTATTTGGGGACAGGTAAAAGCTGTCCCTATCCTTTCAAAGAAATCAGGGGATATTAAAACGTGACTGTCTGTAACACTTTTGGAACGCAATAACTAATTACCATAATATTGAAACTTGGTAATAATGAACGTCTTATACACAGGTTAAGCAGAATGACTAGTAATTTATTGCTTGATACTTTATATAAAGTTAAATGTGAAAGTAATTAGCGACTGTCATCTATTTATTTTGGGGTTGGGTGACCAATTTGTCTAAGGCAGGGCTGGATTAACCATTAAGCAAAATAAGCCCATTATGAAAAGGGGGATATGCACCACAAAATTTCTACTTTGTTGGATGACGATTTCAAAATATTTAATTTGAAAATTAATTAAGAACTTCTAATTAGTTTTCAAAATATATAATTTGAAAATTAATTAAGAACTTCTAATTAGTTTTTCATTTGTTTTTTGTTTTTTCTTACAGTTACCTTCTATGTCTCAATATATAATGACATGTATTAACTCTAACTGGATCCCAAGTTCTGTCACGCAGGCAAGTGGCATCGTTTCGATTCCCCACTAGAATAGCATCACTTTTAGAACCTTGTTACTTTCTCTGGCTCCTCCGGTATCCTGCCACTGCTAAAGACCACTACACACAAGCGAATTATTGAAATTAAATTGACCCCCAACTATATGACCTAGTTTGAGTCAAGTTGGCATTATTCCAAATTTCTCTGTCTCTACTTTGGGATTAATTGTGGATATCAGCCTCATTATTGGCTTGTTTCTTTTTCAGATATCCTCAATGCCTCCATTTTCTTGAATTGCTACAGTATGAACATTTTCGAAAGGAATTGGTGAATGCCAGGTGTTCAAAATATATAGACGATCAACAGTTATTACATTGGCAGCATTATATGAGAAAACGAATGGACTTATTACAAGCTCAGGCTGAGAAAATGCAACAAAGTAATACAAAAACAAGTACATAAACAAATTTCATTTGTGGAGTTCCAATATTCCGCTACTCAAATAGATAAAAACGTGCTACAATTAAAGGTATATGTGAAACAAACATTGATCCAGTAAATTTTGGACTGGGATTAGATCTGAAAAAGAACACAGACATGTATGTTGAGCAGCGGAAGACATAACAAACTGTGCCAAGGGCCAAATTGGAACCAGGCCTCAGGCCTAATTTGCTACCCTTGTAAAATGACGCGATTATTATTATTATTATTATTATAAAATGTTTTTATGTTCCAACATTCAAAAACTCTTTGGAAAAGGACCATTCAAAGTTTTAGTTAATAATATTCTGGTTATGTTACCATCTGCCATGCCAGATCCATGTGTCCTGTTACAGTTTCAAATCAATACTTGTTATCTACATTAAAATGTAATCATTGCATTGTAAGCCTATCTATATTTGATAATTTAGAATGTATATATATGCATACCATAACCCATTTTCATATATTATGGAATAAGTGTCATGTGACTAAAATACGTTTTTATGGGTCAAACGTATCTTATATATCAGTCTGAACATTATAAAACATTATATTTGGTCAATATTGGTCAAATATGTCATTAATATCACCAATTGTCTCATTTTCACAATAAAGATACAAAGTCAACATTCATAGTGTATTGTAGTTCTTCGGTTTCTTCCTGCAGTAATGATCGAAATCATTCGCACGATCTGTGCCAAGGGCCAAATTGGAAAAAGGCCTCAGGCCTAATTTGCTACCCTTGTAAAATGACGCGATTATTATTATTATGACCAGAATGGGGAGGGGTTGGGAATCTAGCTGTGTACAACAAACACTGAATGTTTATTGGGTATTTGTTCCTGTGCAAAGGTGAGAAAGATATTTTAATCAAATTGTAGAAATCTTCCAGATTTGACAATACTAAGGTACTACAAAAACATTCTGTTCCTCAAACAATCTTATCTAAAAAAAAAATCTGATGTGGGAGGGATGTTTTTTATACGCCCACATTTTCATGTGTGAGGTAGGATCTGTGATACAGAAAATTCAACAAAATCTTTAATTATCCAAATATTTGATTGACTGTCTAATATAAGTGGAAATCACCAACATAATAAATGGAAGAAAAAGAACATTTTTATTTGAATTAAAATGCAAATAAAGTAAGCTTGGTTTTATTCAATTTGTCTTACTAATACTACGGACTGAAAATATCAACCTTTTGGGCTATTGAATTTGACTGCATAGAGACTGAGCCGCCAGCTGTGTGTTTGTTGATAGCAACCTTTTTATCCATAAAAAAAATGAAATAGGGTTTAAGGTCCTACTGGTCCATCAAATAAAATGAAGATGGGGGTGAAATATGCCAAGTTCTACTCAGCTTTTCCTAGAATTATACCCAGAATTGTTTTCAAAATCTAGATAGACGAAAGGAATTGGATTTATTGCTTTGTCAAGAGAACATTTGGTTATCTTGAGACTAACATGATAATTTTAATCTCTAAAGCTAAATGTACAATGTCCATATATTGGCATTTCCAGAAATGCTCTATTATTTTGATTAGAGAGAGAGAGAGAGAGAAATGGGGTTTAAGGTCCACTCAACACAACTAGGTCATTTCGGGACTAACTTGGTTTAAGTTTATTTCAATAATTTGCTTGCGCGTAGGGGTCTTGGGAAGAAACTGGAGTGCCCGGAGGAAACCGACCAGGTTGAGAGGGCGCCCCTATCTCCATGCCACATACGCTCACACCAGGGCTCGGAACCACAGCCGCAAGCCAGAGAAGCGCGGCACTCTAGACCACTAGGCCATCCCCCCCCCTATTTTGATTAACTATCCGAATTGTGCTACCAATTTATATACAAGACCTCAAGTTTTCCTGCATCGTCAGCCTCACAATGCCCCACGATTTAATAATGACAGGCCGAGAAGCATATAAATCAAAGTTGGCAGGTTCACAATTGTCTACCCTATAAACATAAATAATGGTAAGAAATTAGATCATTTTAATATTTTAACTTTTATTCACAATAATTAGATATGTAGGAAGACATAATGCCCTGTACCATACATAAAGCACTTTATCTAGATTCATACAACATGTAACATAAAAAATAAACAATAATAATTAGGTTTGATTTGAATTACATTGTTTTTATTTTATAATTTGGACATCTTTTTTTTTGTCAAATAAACCATCTTATTAATGTAATCTAAAAAGTAAAATTTTGTCTGAAAATTGATGTTCTATGGATTCTTATAATAATAGCCAATCTCTAAAGTCTACTAATATTTGATTTTTTTGATAAAAGCAAAGTAGCTTTCTTAAATATCTTTAAGATTTATTGAAAAAGGCTCTAATCAGTAATAAAGATTTTTGGGAATATAAATACAGAAATATTTACAATTAAAATGATTTGTGACCTTGAAGGAAAATAATCTAAAATATATTCAAATTAACTAATGATTAAATGGTATTTGATTGATCACAATGAAACAATAAATTTGATGTTTATGGTAAAATGTATGGCTGCACATCTGTGTATAAACTAATGGCAATAAGCATTCAGTGAAAAGCTCTGATCAACTAACAGATCACTATGAAAAAAACCAAAATACATATTTTTGTTATCCGATGATAGGCGCTTTGAGAAATTGGACGGTCGTAAATAAGCCACAATATAAAGACATTGAAAAGTAATGGACTTATTAAAAATTTTACAAGGCAGATAAAATCAATGCGTTTACATTGAGTCATCATGACGCTTTTGTAGCATATTTGTAGCTTGTCGGGATTATTTTTTACTTACAAATTTATTTGCATGGAGCTATAAAACATACATAAAGGCACATTTGTTTTGGTGTGTTTATTAAAGAAAAGTTACGACTTGACTCTTTTTCCTACCAAATTCACTAAACATTAAAACAATGTCAAAACCATTTATATTTAACAAACCAAACATGGTTAAATAGTAAATCGCAAACTAACACTTATATTTGTCGAAGTCTTTTCAAACATATTAGTGTTAACAATAAATTAAATGAATGTACACAGGAATTTGTGGTTGGTGATTAGGGCCTAATAATATCATCCATCTAATGTATTATCTGAATGACTTTGTTACTGTTAAATGTGTAATTTATTTCACTTTATACAAATTTATTTAAATATATATTAATTTCTTTCATATTGCTTAGACTAATTCATATATTAAATATTGTCATGGATTTGTATTTGTATCAATATGAACAATTGTTGGCTTAAATGCAATTCAAAAATAAAATGGCACTATGGACAATTATTGGCTTAAATCCAATTCAAAAATAAAATGGCACAAGGTTACTGTGGTAATAGTAGCACCAAGATAAATTAAGGATGGAAAAACTGCATTAATATTCAAGGAATTGTCTGACTTTCATTTTTTGTTTAAGCACATTGGTAAGGTATCTAACAATTTTATTAAAATAATACAGTTATGATTATGGATAGTATACGCTGGATTTCTTCTCTGATATGCAAACAATAATGTCAAAATGTCAGAATTCGGGAGAATTAAAAACTCACTGAAATAACATTGGCATGTAACATGAAAAACAATTATCATAAAACTTATATTTGCGAAATGATATTGATTTTTGTTTATTTAAACTAAACTTTCTTAAGCAATGAAAATAAACAATATAGATCATCATTTTATGACTGTTTTTTTTATAGACAGTAACATCATATCCAAATGAAATGATATAATAATTTTCATAATTGAAATATGCATTGCCAAATGAAATTAGATAATTTCTCAAATATGAATGATCAGGGACTTTAATATTACTTATTATTGATATTGAAATTTTTGTAGTAAAAAGCAAAAATCCAACAAAGGAATGTATTAATAAAGCTTATTAAAGTAGCAAACATTTAATTCCAAATATCACATACTGTTAGTACACAATTCAACCATACAACATTTAACACACGACAGCTGCAAAATATCTAGAGATCATAGATGAATTTCAGATCACTATAATCATGCTGTCATAGCAGTTTGTGATTTGTTTTAACTTGACTAACTTATATAACAATTATAATATTCTAGATCTTGTAGCCATTCACTTGTGGTTAAATCAATTTTCAAATATACTTTTAAATATACATGTAGGTAGAGATGTACATGAATTTTCTTTTCTTCAATAAAAATAGCAATATATATCTATTAAATTAAATGTATGTACATTCTGTTTCTACATGCATATACCGTTACTAAAAATTGTCCATTTAGTTCATTTAGGGTTCTGTCTGCTTTGTGTCTTGTCATACACATTTTATATGTTTTTCCATTTAACTGGATGCAATTGATTCCACAAAAATCCTGATAAAAATGTACCTAATTATCACAATGCTTCAGAACATCACATAATATTGAGGTGACCTACCCCCTGTTTATTCCACACTCTATGCCGTATAACTATATCTACACATTTTATTAATTCCTCTGTTTATAATCTGATATATGAAACACAAACCATGGACAGTAAGAAGAGTTACAAATAGAGCTAGCCTTCCCACATGTCTTAAAAATCTAATTCCCCTCACTGGCGAGTATACACAGGATTATAATCTTTAAAAATAAAAGAAGTTGGATCTTGGCACAAGGATTCTTTGGCTATTGGCCATTCTTCCCCAAAACTTTTACAGACAACTTCTATCAGTCTCTTCACTAATAAACAGAACTACAACATAAGAGTCACAGAGATTAATTGTGATACATGACCATACGTAGGCCTGCTCATGAATAAAAGTCAAAGTTGTCTTTCTGTTGGTCTATTAAAGTCAAGGCACGATATCACAGTATTATATGCACCATCACTAAGTGCTGTTTATTCAAGTCTGTTATAATTAATAAACATCCAGTATTTTTTCTAGCATATTCTATCCATTATAACATTTCCATCTTTATCTTTTAGTCTGATACGTCCAGTAGAATATCTTGTTTCTTGTCTTCCATCAGGATAAACTGTCTTAACTGTTCCGTCTGGATATTCTCGTCTCTGTATAAAAAATAGGAAGGAAAACATTCTTAAAATTTAACTGCATTGACAGAAGTGATACATAATAGTATGAATGTTATCAAACATCATCATCACGTTACTAGAGACTTATAGACCGTCGCAAACTTCAACACTTGCGTCCAAACCAATAAATGGGTGCAGATAGAAAATGATAAATTATATATCGTTTTTTTTAAATATTCAATCATGAACGGTCGAACGGAGATATGTATGGGCAAGTCAGTAGGTCGAGATCTATCTGCATGTTATTTGTTTGAATGCAAGTGTTAACATATTGCGACAGTCCCTAACATGCAGTAATGAACATTTTATCCTATAATAATGGGTGTAATAAGTGCCAGGGACAACAAAATCAGCACTCCTTTCTGAATTCTGATTGTCAACCTTCACATCATTGTGTTTATTGGTGGATCATAATTCCATTTGAACAATAAGGTACAATTCCCTTCTCAGACCTGCTGGCAACACTAATGGCAAGTGAAAACTGGACTTAAAAAATCTTACAGCTCATAAAGGTTTCAAACCTGCGACCTCAGAACCAGGTGTCCTAATTGGAGTACTATAACCCCCCATACAATGTATATTGAATATAAAATATACCTTAAATTGTGAATTGTGTATTTCACGCTGACCGTTTGGAAATTCCATGGTTTTATCACCATTTGTATCAACACGTATCACTGTACCATCTGGGAATATACTCTCTTCCGATCCGTTGGGAAACAAATATTTTACTGTCTGGTCCGGAAAAGTTATTTCTTTTGTTCCATCAGGGTAATGTTTTTCAATTTGACCACTGGAACAAAAATATTTAATCAGTTAATATTTGAAATAAATGTAACAACCGATTGAGGTCTTCAAAATAAAATTACATATTCATTGTCTTTGATGACTGTATGTTGAATAATCTTTGATGTTTGGATTCAGTTGTATTATCTGACATTAAAATGAATGATTAGGAGATAATACTTTTATTAGGCAAAGGATAACATTCTGTAGTTTATTTTTTCTTGAAAGTCCTCGTCCACATGGGGAAAGAAACCACCGCTAAACAAAAGCTTTCAACAAGAAAGCTGCATTCATTCCTTTGGATGTTACTAATGTTTCTTCCCTCAAGTTTCGTTTCCTCCAGAATAAAATACGGCTTTTTCAGACACATTAGTGGACATTTGTTTTCATCGCAAATAATGCAGCATGTAAAACTACAGTATCTCTACATTGTTTAAATTCTAGGTTATTTTTCTTTAAACCCACGTTTCTCAACCTTTTCTCACCGCGCACCCCTAAATGAATTCTCAACCAACCCATTCACCCAGAGTTTTGTGGAGGTTACTGACTGTGGAGCCGTGGCCGGCTAAGCCTGTGACCGCGAGAGACATAGGTGTGAAGCCCATCAAGGAGGGGTGGGGGGTGTTCTCCCTAGAATTTTTTTAGAAATTGGAGCCCGGAAACATGATTTTCAGCCATTTCAGGCACTCTTCGAGGCGTTTGAGAGGAACTTGAAATTAGCCTTTTTCTATAGAAGCCATCCGACATGAACCGCGAATCCTTGCACAGGCCTGCACCCCCAGACCACATTGACATGGAATATGGAATGAATAAGGATCAAAGTTGAGATTTAATAATAACCAAATTTATATTTTAATGAAAATACGGTGTTTCCAGTTCAGTGCAAAATTTGTTCCTGGTGTTTGTCACAAATGATTTTTTTTTATTCTCGGGACAGTGTTTGAGATTGCTAATCTCATGTCATTACGGACATTCAGTCTGTTCCAGTATTTAGTTTTATCACAACCAGCATTTAAATCCAGATTCACAAAGGCATGTTGTAACGAACAGCATAACAATGGACATAGCCATAGAAAAAGTTGACAACTGAAATCTTGAAATGCAACTTCACCTCTCATAGGACTCCACAACCCTTACAGAGTTTCCGATAACCGGTATTTCCCGGTTTTATACCGGTAAATTTTAACATGTACCGGTAAATAATCATTCCATCGGTCCGTGGGACCGGTGAACATAAACGTCAACAAATTAACTGCTCTACTTTATCTCTTCATTCATCCCTCGCGTCAAAAGCCTCGTGGCAATGGCTGTCAAAAGGCGGTGCTATTTATAGTAACTTAATTTTATCGTAGATTTGGTTAAGTCACTAAAAACCCGCTTTCCCAAAGATACCCTCCACGTGTTGAATTCCCTGGACGTTGTTTTAAATCCTGCAAGATACCCTAATGCCCGCAACGAACTCGATGTTTTTGGCGGGAATTCCCTTGATATATTATTGGACTTTTTCTGTAAAGATATTCCAGACGGTGATGTAATAATTGATCGTGCGCGCACAACCCGTGATTTCAACCATTTTCAGCGAGTGTTATTCGGTCTGGGGACAAAATCGCTTGAAGACACCTGTCAAACTATCATTTCTGATTATTCAGATCTTTTTCCAGACTTTGGAACATTAGCCGTTATAGCTTTGGTAGTTCCTGTCAGTAGTGTACCAGCAGAGAGGGGTTTTAGTCTGCAAAATTTAATACACACGTCTCTGCGTAATCGTTTATCGCAGCGCCGTATGAATAACCTAATGACCCTGAATATGCACGCACATAATTCTGAAGCCCGCCCGTTTAATTTTGGAAAGGCCCGACAGATATTTAAGAGTTCTAAAGACAGACGTTTATAATAACATTTGGGTTTGAATTGTGTTCAATTTGTTTCAATGAATTTATAAGATTGGTTAATGTTGTTTTTGTCAGACCGGTAAAATTACGATTGAACCGGTATTTCTAATCCCTACCGGTACGAGGTACCGGCAAATTTTGAAGCTAGCGGAAACACTGCCTTATATGACCATTTTTGAAGTTACTGGGAGTGTAGTCATTCAACCCCTGTACACGAGCCATTCCCCCCTTGGGGGTGAATTCACCCCAGGTTGACAAACCCGGCTTTAAACAATAGGGCCAATTAATTAAAAGCATTTACTTTTGAAATTGTAAAACTTCCAGACTGTCAGGATAAGTTGTGTGTGATGTTTGGGCATCAGCGTAGTAATACACCTGAAATAAATACATGTACAATAATGTAAGAATATAGTTCCTAATTACAACAGCAGTTGAGCTTATTATCATATTTACAAAGCATAACAAAGGAACATTAGGAGCAAGACCTCTTTCCATTGGAACAAAATAAATGAAATAAAGACCTATTTCAATTGGAACAAAATAAATGAAATAAAGGTCATATTTTTCCACACCAACAGGCTAACAAAATAGGCATACACCATGTAGTGTGCAACAAAAGAAATTTTGCCTGGACAGTGTCAATTAGAACTGTCAAAGGTTCTTTTGCAGGATCTTGGTATTTCATCCCATTATAATGACAAGACTCTGCTCACTGGCATTGTCATTTTTCTGTGTGGCACCACTGACAAGGAAAAACCATGCCAGAAGATCAAAATAAAGTGTTGGGTTAGTATAATATTATTTTGATTAGCTTATAATCATTGTACAATCAAAGAATACCTTACATAAAGATAATATGTACAATTTTCAAAATGGCAAAGCCTTTTTACTAATTTTACTCTTGTATTTGGCTTTAACTGTCAATATTTGAAAGCAAAATTGGTTTCCGGTATATCTGATTATTGGTTCAATTTTAAAAAAATAATAAAACCTTTTTATAATAAAATATATCTATATCAAAACATCACACTAAATCCAGAAGAAAGTTGCATTTAAGTTACACCATATATGAATTTCTTAAAATATTATTTGATAGTAATTAACTTACAACTCTTTTATCAGGAAATATTTGTTTGATATCACCGTTGAAAAATGCAACAACAATAGATTGTCCATCAGATGATATTTCTTTACGAGTTCCATTAGCAAACAATATCTCTCTAGCTCCATTCTTATATATTCTCTCTATCTGTAGGATAGATAGCATATCAATTGTTAAATATATAAATTAGTCTGGTACAGGCACAAACAAAGTAAAGGTTGAAATTATATTGGCTTTGATCCATATTTCCAGTGCAGGGGGGGGGGGGGACCCTACTCCTTGTCACATGCAAGCGGGTAATCATAACAACGCCACCTGACTCAATGATAAAACCACAAAGTCACTTAATCTCCTTGTCTTTCATAGAACTTGTAATTTATTTAATGCTGCTTAAACAGAACTACTTTAAACATCCCTGTTTAAATATATAAACAAACAATATATGACACACATTCTCAGATTGCTTACTGATGTCTGCGATGTTCATTTTTTTCTCAATGTGTTCTGTGTATTTATCTTGTACAATAAGACAAGACAAATTTAGGTAGAAGGCCATATTATTACCTTTCCATCAACATGTTGTGATTCTTCAAACTGTTTATTGCCTTTATCTATAGTAGGATGATCAGAAAGAACCTTTGAAGCCAATTTTCTAGATAAATTTGATGTTGAACTACTAGTAGATACTGTGCTATCTACCGATCTGCAAACAAAAAAAATCCAACATAGTATTATATTCTAACAATTTTTAGAATTTTTACATTTTCTTTTTATAACCTAGCTATCCTCATACATTTTAACAGTTATATAGGCTACAGTAGGACTAGATTCTGCATGCCTCATATTCTATGCATTTTCAAGACAATTCTTTGCAGATAAGCATACAATTGACAGGAATGGAAACACATAACAGTTTTATGTTTTGGGTCATTCAGAATATGGTTAATGTTTAGATTGAATGCAATGTTTTGTTGAATGGCAGACTACACATATCCAATGGCTGATCATTTACTAATTTGAAGTAGTTAGAATTGAAATTTTAACTACATAAACAAAGTGGTAGCAACATACTTGGTTATTTTAGTTGGTTGAACTCTAGGTTGTGGATCTGTTGTAGAGAACTGTAGATTAGGTATAGAATCTGTGGTTAAACTCAGTGATTTACTTGCTGTATGAAACTTCATCTGATTAATTATACCCTTCTTCTGTGGCGGTGGCTGACATCTAGGTGGTGAAACTGAAATTTTTATATATAAATATCAATCAGTCAATAACAAAAATTCCAGTCAAATTATCTGTAATCCATGTGCAAACTATTCCTAAGTTCAGTTTTACATGTATTTATGTAATTAACCTCATGGAATGCTTACAGTATTACAAAAAAAACTGATACCAATTATTTGTTAGGTTTTCATAGCTACAACAACAATCTGGCTTTAGAGTGGATCAATTTGACTGAAATTTTTAGCAAATTCCATTGACATTATCTAGTTTGTAACTATTACAGTGAGAACTGCCAGCTCTTTATCTTATCTATAATGTATCTTTAAAGTTTAACACTGATTTGATCAATTTCAGAGCATAAGTCCTCTTGAACTTGAATGACTTACTCTGATTATTATTAACATTAGGTTTTTCTTGTTCTGTTTCTTGCGTCGGTGTAGAACTTCTAGGATAAGATTGATGACCATTAACTTGTACCTACAAATAATAATTAAATACATTGGTAAATTATATTTATTGATGACAAATATAATACTTTTATTTATGTCATCAATAAACTGACCAAATCTGTCCCTTTTTTTAATACAACATACCTACTTGTTCATACAGATGAGGGATAACAATTATAGGTCAGGCACAATAAATGTAAACGCTATCCGGTCTTAGTACGCTTTATTGCGCATGCACCTTATGAACCTTGAACCTTTTACTCACGAACTTTAACAGTTTTGTGAAAATAGCTGCCCAAACTAAATCAACAATCATAATTGTTTTCATCTGGGTAATTTGTATAGAGACTGAAATTAACTTTTCTGTATAGGGTTCCACATTTGGCGTGCCTGGCACAATTCCGAGACCTATTATTGTAGAGTAATGTAAACAGGTCCTGTTCTTGAAATTGAAATCGTGACCTGGTACTGTGCCGAGAACAGCATGGTTATCAAGGCCAAGTGTAAACAGTGCTAATGACAGACTTAATGAGCCAATGCATTCAACCAGTCAGCCATCCAAGCCCCACTAATAAACAATAAACCTGAAAATAATTTTTGAAGGCAATACCTTTTGACTAGTTGCTTCTTTCTGCATCCATTCAATACGTTTTTTCTCCAGTAATTTTATTTCTTCTTTTAATTCTTTATTTTCTAATTCAACTAATTCTAGTTTATCTTTTAATCGTGATTGACTAGCTGTCCATCTTCCTTCTTTTCGTTTCATTTCTTCTTGTAATTCATTTAACTGTAATAAAAACATTAGATCAACTTTCAACAAACAAATAATAATTTCAGTAAAGGTGAGAAACACGATAGATGCAAGGTGTGCCCGTCAATATATTGAATTATAAAATCAAGAAAAACTAAAGAGTGTGGATTGTCATATTGAAATTATATATAACCTGTAGGTTCGTATAAAACTTTTGCATCAAATTCTAAGTGCGAATATTGTTGAAATAGAGGTAAACTAATAAATAAATGAATTCAAGGCACGTATAATTAAATGTAGGCTTTTTAATGTGTGATATAAATTTTGTTGCCGAATTAGGTGACAAAGATATGAAAATTTGATGAACTTATTCTTTTTTTTAGCATTTTTCTTTTGTGTTAACCTGAAGTCAGTGCTATATATAATATACTATACTTTTTCATCTGAATACAAGACAGCTATGAGACAAACAATGTTATTATTGTTCCTCTATTTTCTGTCTAGTTCCGAAAAAGCTCTTTTAATTATTATGATACATACCTGGTTTTTCAACATGTCTATTTCATCTCTATCTTTTTTATCAGGCATAGATCTAATTGTCTTCTGATATTTCTCAAACATTTTACGTTCATGTCTACAATTATAGAAATACATAATCAAAAAATCTGGATGAAAACTTTGAAATGCATACCATGAGGATACGTATAACAGACAAGCACAGGTATCAATTTTACAAATCAATAATTCTGCCTATTTCTTGGAGGAACATTTATGTAAATGTGACTGCCATATTGAACCGAGGGCTATGGAAAATGACATCTGACCAATCGGTCATTTTGAACTTGGAAAAATAGCACATTTTTCAGTTTCCCACCATGGCTATGATCCATTGATTGACTATAAAATTTTAAGGCCTATGTATTCTAACTAAGAACTTTATAGTCAGGCCTGTTTAACATGTGCCTGACAAAATGTCAGGCACGAATGAATTAGTACCGGACATTTTTAACTTAGTGCCAGTCATGTATCAATAATATCAATGAAAAAGACAAATCAGTGCCTGACATTGTCAGTGACAGGTGCCTTATTTCCAGGCTTGTCATAGTGTCTGCCTTTACCTGAATTAGCATATATATACGTGTACCAATATATACGTTAGGATGTTACATTTTTTTCTGGCAATTGTGATTTTGCCCCCCCCCCTCCCCAAAGTGGGACCTTTGCTAAATCAACTGCTCAGAATATAAGAAGTGGTGGTATTACTTAGGTATTGTAAAAAAAATTAAAGCATACCCTGCCACGTATATGACACCTTTCACTATTTTCAGTAAATGTGGGCTATATTTGGGGCATATATTTTGGAGACTTACTTTAATTTTTTCATTTCTTGATTTTTAAATTCCTCCAGTCTACTTAACTCATCAGATTTCTCTTTTTCAAAATCAAGAATTTCTTTCTTTAACTTTGATAAACCCTAGAAATAAAGAAGGTTTTAATATGATAAAAACAGTTATACAATTTCAAACATCATTTAATAAATTTTCACTCGATCATGCGCATAGAGATTTTCTTCTTGCAAAAAAAAAAAGGAAATTGCAGAGTTCATTTGTGTCAGACAGAGTTCTTGAAGTCTCGTCCAGTAATGAGATTTCGCCTATGTGTATTCCGGACATGTACGACACTATTTTCCAAACATCCTAAATTGTTGACCAGGAATATGCCCAATCGGACATCAAGACATGGTGAATAATATTCCAAATTGCAAAATTAATATAGTGTACTAAACCTGATTATCGTTAATAATAGGCTGGATTGATTGGTAATTAAATGATTGAAGTATTTATCGTGTTATACTGTCTATACACCTACCTTGATTAACTACTGAATCTGCATTGATTGGCTGACTTAATTCTTTGTCGGACAATTCGTCAATTAAACCCTGAACAGAAGTCATTGCTTCTTCTTTGTCGGACTAGATATCTATCCAAGACAAAATGGTGCCAATCTTATTCTTACTAGCTACACTTAAACGTGTTTATAAACTTAATCTATGTGATTAACCTGTGATTTCTCCATTGTCTCACATTTTAATCTCCTTGATGTCGCTGATAACGCGTAGAAATTAGTCAGCATAAGTTACATATGAAAATAGTATATAACACCTTAAATCAATATACTTTGTATCCGATAACTTGCCTGTGATATTTCTTTGGTGGAAACCTATGTTAAATAAAGATATTTCCCACACAGGCATGGCGATTATATTACATTAATTGAAATGAAAGTAGAAATCTCGCGAGACACATTAATTAAGAGATGTAAACATGCCAAAACTAATTCACCTGATGTTGGATTTATGATCATATTTTGAATGGGATTTATGTTTTTAAATGTTGACAAATATTTGGATTAAAATACAGATATAGTTCACCCCCAAGCAGAGAACAGACATTAATTGTACAATTTGGGTAAAACGTACTATGTGAACAATTTACCCAGATCTCACCTCCTCTCGCTCTTTGCGTAATTTATCTAACACAGCATTTTCATTACGAAATCTTTCAATCTCTTTTTCTAATTCTGCCAGTTTATCACGTAGAATTTTAGACTGGATTCCATCTGCTGTCTTTGTAGCTTGTAGTTTTTCAGCCTCCTATTATTGAGAATAAACATGAATTTACAATTTATTTTTCATATCAGTGCTCACCAGCAAAGCAAAATAGCGGATATACGAATAGTCCGACAACCCAGGCATTAGTCCAGGAGCCTGCATACTTTACTCTCAAATAGATGATGGCATCTTTAGTTTCTTCATCTACCCATACATATCTATTCAAATACTGTGAAAATGTTTTTAGGAATTGGGGTTTAGGAATGGGGGGAAGGGGGGATGAGGGGATTTTCTTAAACCAACTGCTTATATTAAGTTATATTGTACATATTCTCTCTTCTTGTTTATTATAAATATATATCTATCTATTTACCTGTTGTTTTTTTAGTTTATCTGCCGGTTCTTGATTTAAACTAGGAAACAACCTAGCTACAAGACGTGATGTAGGTGGTGTAGAAGATACACCATTCTCTTTATTATTCTCACTTTCTACAATATAAAAAAAATAGACATCCCCATCATACAAAATAAAAGACATATAATCATAACAAAATAAGAGCTATAATATAGCAAAATAATTTGCCACAAATCATATTTTGGTAAAAGGACTTTGTATTTAATACAAACATAAAATATGTTCATGTTTTGAACCTTAATGATTACTGTCTAAAGTGTTCACATTTGTCTCATGGGTGTGTCAGTTCTCCTGCACTTACAACTGAATGGAACCAAAGCATAAATTTTTTTTTTCTATAAGCAATATTTTATTCAGATAGCATAAATTATAGTTTTATTTTCTGGAAAGTGATGAGATTGCTAACTTCTTTTATTGTCAAGTTTTATATTCTTTCTTTATGTAAACATCACATGTGTATGAAATTTTCTTACCTTTGTTTTTCGCTTTCGGTGCATTTTCAATCCATTCTTCTTCATCATCAAAATCATTGACATATTCTTCTTTATTATCGTCCTTCTTTTCATCATCACTTTCTTCACTTGTAGATTCTTCACTCTCATCCTCGGAAATTTCTTTTTCCTTTTCTCTCTCTCCATCTTGATAATCAGTGGACACAAAATGTTTCCCTCCCTCTGGCAGTAACTGAGAACTCTCTTTTTGTAACAATGTATTTATATGCGGTCCCTTAGAAGCTGTTAATCGTTGTAGTAACGACCTCATGTCCGCTGTAGAGGATGAAACTGAAGCGTTTGTATTGGATGTAATACCATCCCTTGATGCAATTTTTCGCGTTAAAGATTTTGATTGCATGGGATTAATATTAGAGTCACTGTCTGTAATTTCGTCAGACTTTGTTGAAGAATATCCATTACTGTCTACAAAGGGGCCATTTTGTTTTTGCATTAATTTGGCAGTTAAAAATTTAATATCTGCTTCCTGTAGTTCGCTGTCTGAGCTTATAGATGAATCAGAATCTGTTATTGTATCTGAAGATAACTCCCCCACATTTTCTTCAACTAATGTATCATCTTTTTCTTCAACCACAACTTTTGGTTCTTCAGGTGGTTTTGCATTTCTGTGAAGAGAAAAAAACATTATCAATATTATTCTTCTAAAGCGCATCATTATATGCTGTGATATTTCTAAGCGCTTAACAAATGTCACATCACAGTTTGTAATAATACTTAAACAAGTGTGTTTTCAACTCTGGTTTAAAGTTAACATTTATAGGGAAAGATAATTTTCCTTTGAGTCTCTTGTAAGCAGGCACAGATAGTAAAGTAGTATCTGTGGATGAACGAAGATTCAGTCTTTCCTTTTGTAGAATGTGAATAATTGTTTCATGTAGGAAGGAGCAGTTTCCAAAAACAAAGCTTTATACACATTTGATAGCACTTAAAAAAAAGTCGATCCGGCCTTTCACAGGCAGTCAATGAAGACTTTTAAAGAGTTTCTGATACATGATCTCTAGAAGATGACTTGGCAACTAGTCAAGCACAGTTATTTTGTACAACTTGAAGACGGTTGAGTGAGGGAGAAAACTGGAGTGAGAGAGAAATCTGGAATGGCAGCCAAGAGCCATTTCCATAGCCCAACTGAGATATGACCAGTGCTAATACAACGCATGAATCTTTAGTAAGCTACCTCCTTATTCTGGATATTGGCTTTAATCTCATGTACATTATTTTACTTAGAGTATTGTTAACCTGTGGGGTGAGAGACATTGTCTTGGTCCATGATGAAACGAAGATTACATGCTTTACATAATGGTGAAATTTTGATATCGCCGATGATTAGCTTTGGTAAAATGGTGGAAACTGTTCAGTTTTGATCTTGGTAATCCCTATCTTTCACCTTTAATTTATTTAATTTTGGTTCATCCACATCCAAATATCAGTGACACAGGATTCTAGCTTCTTAAGGGCACAGTGTATTGACACATTAGATAAAATTGCTAATAAAGTTTAAGTTGTTTTTTTCAATGATTCTATCAAGTACATTGCAAAACATTTTCGCTTCGTAAGACAGGGACTTATAACAAATTTTTATGTTGGTTTAATCAAGG
The DNA here is from genome assembly GCA_917208275.1 of Patella pellucida. Taxonomy (NCBI): domain Eukaryota; kingdom Metazoa; phylum Mollusca; class Gastropoda; family Patellidae; genus Patella; species Patella pellucida. Next base: position 26,202,967 of record OU795041.1, read on the forward strand.
AAAAAATTCAACGTATATCGGTAGATACTGTAGTTAAAGGTTATAACTTACTCTATCTGTTGTTTTCCAACTTTCCGAGCTTCTAAGATAGTTTTCAATCCTATCAATGGTTCCTGTAATTAAATAGATATAAAGAAGATTTTTTAAAACTTATATCACCCTGTAGATATAAAAGTGAACTTGTGTATGTTTCATTCACAGCTTAAGAAGATAGATGGCGAAGCAAATAAAAAATCATCTGAGCTGTCCACAAGAGTTCTCACACATTTTTCATTGTCAGTAATGAAAGCATTAACAAGACATTATCCCATTAAGTAATTATAATTATTAGAAATCATTAGAATTTGTTTGGCTTCTAGTTCTTTGTGTACAAATATATGATGTATTTAGCTGTACAGGTTATCAGAAATCATTGAGAATAAATAAGCTACATTATCTTATTAATATAAACACTAAGTATAAATTTCAGACGTGTTATTTTGGAGCTCCGCAAATCAAGCGTGACGGGACAATTGTCAATGTATTACTGAAGATGGAAAGGACAGACTGTAAATTTTATTAGCGTAAATATAAAGTAACAGCGGCGGTGACATTGTATTAATGTAGCAGTGCTACTATGGGTCCGGATATAGCGGTATGGAGAATGCAGATAGCGTGTCGCCGATTTAAAATGACATTAAGAAAGTTTAAGAACGGGTCAATTAGAGTGAATAGCTTGACATTGGCAGTTTTTCTTGTGATGAACGTTTTATTAGTGATATCAGGAGATGTCGAAACAAATCCCGGCCCATATACTAGGCAAGGTCAACTCTCAAAGACGGGGGAAATAATAGATCCAAATAACACCGAAAAAAGTGAGATTAAGTTGTTGACTGAAATGTTCCAGTCTTTGAAACAGGACACAGCAGATCTTAAGCAGGAGGTGAAGGATATTAACATTAAGGAAGAAGTGACTAAGATCAAATCGGATGTAAAAGATCTAAAAACTGAGACAGTAGATTTAAAGCAAAAGAATTTATTAATATTCGGAGTAAAGGAAAATAAACAAGACAGTGTTGAGGATTGTGAAAGGTTAGTTCGTGAGATTATGGTGAATGAATTTCAAGCTGAAGAGGCACGCGACACAAGCCTGATATGGGTATTGAACGAGTTCATCGAATTGGTAGGAGAAACAATAGAGCACCCAAGCCAAGACCCATACTGATAATGTTTGAAAAGCTCAGGGACAGGGATACAGTACTAAAGAGTGGCAGAGAACAGCTTAAAACATCAAAAAGTGAACTAGGGGTGAGTGAAGATTTTACAGTTCGTGTGCGCAAAATTCGTAAAGCACTAATCCCGAAACTAAAGGAAGCGAAACAAAATGGAAAGAAAACTTTTCTGAGATCCGATAAACTGATTATCGAAAGTGAAATGTTTACATACGATTTGGATACAAATGAGATTATCAAGTTGACCCACGCGGATAAATAGCAGATAATCCTATCAGAGAAACACTCACATATTAAAAACATAGAATTTGTTTCATGGAATATTGAAGGATTGAACAGTAAATTAAATCAGAACCCAGTTGAAATTGTCAGTTTTATAGAGACATCGTGGGATTTGTTGAAACTTTTCATACAGTAGAAGGCGAATTAATAACTTATCGGATAGAGTATTTACCATTGACATTGCTCGCAAAAACATAAATAGGAAAGTATCGGGTGGGGTTGTGGTATTTATTCAGAAGTGGCTTGAAAAATATGTCTTACAAATTCTGTTGGATAGTGTTTATGAGGAAATGGTGTGGTTCAGAATTCACTTAGTGGAATTGGGTCAGGATTCAAATCTAGTTGTCGGTGTGGTTTACACCCACCGGAGGGATCAGTTTTTTATAATGACAGGAATATAACTTGTAATATCGAACATGTCGAGAAAGCTGTTTTTGAGGTAAAGGACAAATTTCCCGATGATGATATTCTTATAATGGGAGATATTAATGCCAGGACTGGAACACGCCAGGACTTTGTCGTACAGGACAGTGAACACAATCCATTCCTTAGATCATTCTACGAAGTCGTCACTTGTGATAGTCCCAAAGTGTCACGAAATAATAAAGATAAAATATGTAACAAATTTGGAACGATTCTTTTGGACTTATGTTGTGAGAACAACCTAGCTATTCTGAACGGACGTACACACGATGATTCAGCTGGAAACTTCACATATCTGAGTTCTTGTGGGACAAGTACAATTGACTATATCATAGTAAATGTCGCCTTATTAAATGTGATAACTTACTTTGCTGTGCTTGATACCGACATGTCTAAACATCACCCCGTCAGCTGTAAGATCCCAATTCAGTTTGTACATTCAAACAAGCCACACGGTTACTATTCAAGGCTCATATGGAAACAACAAAATACGATAAAATTTCAAAAAGAGCTGGAAACAAAGCAATTTGGAGACACGATATCGAACATACACAGTCTAATTGATAGCGATATACAAGGTGCTGTTATTGAACTTGTTATGCTTATGGGGAAGATTGGAACATCATCGGGAATGTGTGTTCGCGCAGGTGGTGAACAGAGGACTATTGATAAGCCATGGTTCAACGACGAGCTGAGAACATTGAAACGGCACAAGGAGCAGCTATTGAAAGAATTTCGTAGAGAAAACACTTCCGATACACTGAATGATTATCTTGAAAGTAAACGCCTGTACCAACATGCGTGTGCAGATAGTAAAAATCATTACCAGGAACAACTGAAAGAAGATCTGGTGAACTTATGTAAAAATAACAACTCTAATGGTTTCTGGCAGAAGATTAAAGGCCGTCTGTCCTGGAAGAGACCACATATTCCGGATTTAGAAGAAAACACTTGGTTGTCCTACTTCAAGGATCTACTGAATCCAGCTGTGGAGTTTGATGATCTAGATTTTAGTGTCTATTCGACGACTTATGTTCGCGATCATAATTTGGATTGTCAAAAGTGTGAGTATGATACATCCCAGTTAAATGTACCAATAACTGTTACAGAAATTAAAGACGCTATCAAGCAAATGAAAAACGGTAAAGCGAGCGGCGAGGATACGATTCCACTAGACTTTTATAAGGTTGGAATTGACAAGTTGATGCCAGTGTTGCTTAAACTCTTTAATACAGTATTTTTTAGTGGAACATTTCCAGAGAGTTGGACTTCGAGCATAATCCTCCCTCTACACAAAAAAGGTGATCGAAACAATCCGGGTAACTATAGAGGTATATCACTTCTTAACTCTATTAGTAAAATATTCGTATCGATTTTGAAAACTCGATTAACATTGTGGTCAGACGAGCAGTCGTTGATAGTCGAAGAACAAGCAGGTTTCCGTGAGGGATACTCCACAATAGATAATATGTTTATCCTAAATGCCCTAATTCAAAAGTATCTATCGAAATCAAAAGGTGGTATATTTTACTGTGCTTTTATCGACTTTCGTAAAGCCTTTGATTGTATAAATAGATGTAAATTGTTTTACTTATTGATAAAAAACGACATTCATGGTCCAATGATAGACACACTCCAAAGTATATACCACATTATTACTGCTAAAATCAGGATAAATGGCAATTTATCTACTCCCTTCACGTGTAACTCCGGCGTAAGACAGGGGTGCATTTTAAGTCCTTGGTTGTTTGGAATGTATATTAACGAATTGATAGAAATGTTGAAAACTGACAGTGGCCATGGGATATTTATTAACAACTCTATCAATGATATTTTTGCACTCTTATTTGCCGATGATCTGACTTTGTTTGCTGAAACGGTTGGGGACTTACAAAAGAGACTAAATGTGTTAGATAAGTATTGTTTGAAATGGAACATGTCTATGAATGTTGATAAATCTAATGTTGTTGTTTTCAAAAATGGCGGTGGGTTATCACATATAGAAAAGTGGTATTATAGGGGAATTCAGATGAAAACTGTTAACCATTACAAATACCTAGGTATCATGTTTACCAGTCGTTTAAAATGGTCTTCTTGCTGTAAAACACTAGCCCTACACGCCTCCAAATCGTTGAACACAATTAAGCATTGTATGTTAAAATTAGGTAATAGAAATTGTACCCTAGCCTTTAAACTGTTTGACGCAATGGTTGCTCCCATCCTATATTACGGTTCTGAAATATGGGGATTATCATTTCAACCCGAAATTGAAAGTGTACAAAATTCATTTTGCAAATGGCTGACTTGTACCGGGCAAAAAACTACGAATGCTATAACACGAGCTGAGTGTGGCAGATACGAACTAAGTGTAAACTATATGTGTAGACCTATAAAGTATTTCTTAAAATTAAAGCAAATGGAAAATCACAGGCTCCCTAGGCAGTGCTACGAAATGTTATACAACTTGGATCTTTTAGGTAGGACAAATTGGTGCTCTGATGTTAAATTAATGTTATATAGACTGGGGTTTGGCTATGTGTGGAATGCGCAGGGCGTAGGGGATACAAAACACTTTATGTCTGTTTTTAAGATGCGACTTCAAGACATCAATTTCCAAGACTGGCATACATTCATTAACCAATCAAGTAGATGCGAATTTTACTCTGACATAAAAACAGAATTATTCTGTGAACCATATTTAAACAGTAACCTATCTCATGTTCTAAAATTTGCATTGGCTAATCTAAGATGTTCAACCCATACTCTTAGCATAGAAATGGGGCGCCGATCCAATACACCACTGACCAGAGGTTATGTAACATATGTAATATGCGTAAAATGGAAAATGAATTTCATTTCATTCTCGTATGTCCAGTCTTAAGAGATCTTCGTTTGAACTTCTTACCATTATACTGTCACAATAACCCTTCTGAATATAAGTTACGTAAACTATTTCAATGTAAATCAGAATTTGTATATAAAAATCTAGCTATTTATATCAAACTAGCATTTGACGTGAGAACCGAAATATTAATGTATTGAGTATACTGTATTATATTGTGATCTGTGTATATAGAATTGTATAAACGGCACATGCGATAGCAATGTATTTACATATTATTTATAATATTGGATTCTGTTTTGTTTGTAATATTGATCACGTTAGATAGGTTTTGTATTTTGATTATTACACATGCTTTACTTGTACTATAGGCTGAAGGCCAAAGGTATTGAATAAACTGTATTCTATTCTGTATTCTATTCTGTATTCTGTATTCTATAAATTTCAATACAATTGAATGATAACTGTAGCATTTAGAGCTTCCACATTAAAGTTTTCAAAGTGATCAAGGGCAATAACTCTAGCAGAAATAATTGGAAATTGTTGAAAAAAAATAGGATTCTGTGACTGATGAACTTAACACAGTGTTTGTAAGTTAATCAGATATTAGTCTTTTGAGAAATTTTTGGCAACGGACAACCAAACAATAAAACAGGCAGGAGCCGTGACAAAAAAGGATCACATTCCAAAATTACACTTATCACACTAGAAATATGTTATATGTAAAATTATAATGATCTCAGTTTTGTTCAGATTTGTTTGTTGATGTCTGTAATGTGCATGGTTACTTGTTGAGAAAGTGTGATATACAGTACATCTAATTGCACTGATTCGCAGCACATTTCTGAAACTCTATGAAGGCATTATTATATATAGTTATCCTTGTATTCTTCTTAGCTGATAATATTCATCAGAAAGGGTCCAAAATAAGATCTCAATATACATGGCATCTCTACTTTTAGTAAAACTTACCCCATTTCGTTTTTTATGATCTGCTTGTATTAATTTAGAAACAATAGAAGAATTAGAACAAAATGAAGCATTGTCAGCAAAATCTTCTAACAATTCAAACTCATCCAATTCTTCTTGTTCTTTCTGAAATAAAATTTTAAGAAAAAAGTAAGGCCTCTTTTTAGACAAGTGCCTAATAAAGTAACATGGCTATTATATGACTTTTCGAAACCTCATATCTTTACAGGTTTTTACAATTTAAATGGGAAACATGACAGAAAATCTGACTATAATTGATCAATAAAAGGCTTCAAGTTATTGATTATATTATAATTATTAAGATATATATAGAGCGTAACAAAAAGAAATGCTGATTAAATAATATCACAAATATGTCTTACCCCTTCGTTAGCTATTCTTGCTTTAACACCAGCAGCAAACGATGAATCATCATCAAATGGATCAAAATCTACTATTTTATTATCAGATGATGTGACTGGCTTGTTTTGAGCAGGAATTAGGGGAACTTTAAACAAGGCTGTGTTGGACTGTGATCGAGGATCAGATGAGTCGTGGGCAGTATTTGATGTTGGTTGCACACTGGACACAGCATTAGATGTTTGTGGGATGACTGGTGTTGATGAGCTAGATTGAGGTTTAGGAAATGTTTTACTTGGATTTAGCTTTAATGTCTGAGATGGAACTAAAGGATTTGTTGATTGGCTGGAGACAGCCTTTGGCACTGATTGGTTGGATTTAGATTTAAGGCATGCTGGCTTTGATACTTGGTTAGATTTTGCTGTATTTGAAAGTGGACCATTTGGTGGCTAAAAGAAATAGGAAATAAATACTGAAATGATTTCATTGGTTTCCTAAATTTAAACAGCAATATTTATCATTTCCAGTGAATAGGTGATCCAGAAGATTTATTCTTCTGGTGAAGGATTGAAACAACAATCTCCTCTTTCCTATTTATTTAATCTGATTATATACAAATTATAATGATCCTTGAAAATTTAAGGGTCCAAACTGGTTCAGTTGTATCCATGAGTAAAATAATGTTTATACAAATTGACCTACAGAGTACAATTATGCTGTTAAATCAGACCATGCTAACAAAACATGTTCCAATTTCATGTCAAATTCTTTTGAAGTTAGCAATATCTGAGTGCCGTGCCAGGGCAAAATTTACCTCAGAGCATACCGTATGGATTATACCTATCTTCAATATCCCAGTTGGGGCAGAATGGTATGACATTAAACCCCAATCCCATTCAGACAACCTGAATAAAAATAATGTTTAAAAAAAACCCCAAAAAACATTTCTTTTTACCTCATATTTTCGTTTACTATCTTTAGCAGCTGGTTTCTCTGCCTGTTTAAGTTTTGTTTCTGGTTGTTTAGGTTTACTTTCTGGTTGTTTAGGTTTACTTTCTGGTTTATTTGATTTTTTTGTTTCTCTGGCAGACTTACTACTTGTAAATCTTGCCAAACCTTGACCCCTTTTTAAAAATGGCTTTTTCTTGTCTTTTGGAGATTCTACCACATCTGCTTCTTCAGCTAAAATCTAAATACAAAAAAATCTTAATAATTCTTTTTAAAATGGTACAAGCTTGTTTTTTTATATATATTTCTATACAATTTACAGAAATACCAGTAACTATTATTAAATAAAATTAATTCATCTCAAGTTAAAGGTGATCATGCTTACTTTTACTTCTTCTGCTTTCAACTGTTCCTCTAACAATTGTTCAAAAGTTTTCTTCCCAGCTAAACCAGGTTTGATTGGACGATCATCTATTACAAAATCAAGGTTGGTCTAAAAGAGATTATACTTATAATATAAGTTTTAAAAAGTTTAATCAATTACAAATATATATACATGTATAAGAAAAAAAACATATAAAACCATCTAACTCAGCTAAACATGTAAGTAAAATTCAAAACACTAAAAATAAAATATTGGGCTAGTACTTTCATCGTTATCAAACGAATCGTCAGGCCATTATATATATTAGAAGAAATAGATGTTGCTCAAGTTTGATTTTGTAATTAAATATATATATATAATTACAAAATCAAACTTAAGAAAACCAAACTTTGAAAGAAAATGAAAATAGAAAAAAGAGGTCAAGTCCACTCAAAACGGATTACAAGACAATCTGATTAAAACACATATTCTATTTTGTTTCAGGTTATATAGTTTTACTTGTCTATACTACACTAGAATCTTGAAGAGTTGTTATATAGCCCACATTCTTGTTGATGTGAGGGAGTGAGTAGCCAATGAAATGGTCTGTTGCAACGGGTTCTTGGCACGCGATGCACGGATTTGTGGGTATCCTACTAGAAAAGATATGCAATGAGATAGGGTTTTAATGTCCTACTGTTTTGTTCCGACTGGGCTAATGAAGACGGGCATTCTACTAGAAACATCAACGCTGGTTAATCAAAAGTTTTATCATAGGGTCAAGAGCTACTTGTATAACCCCTGACACAACCTCCTATTACACCTAGTCAGATCTTTATGTAACAGAGGCAATCGAAAGTATAAAAAAAATAGAAACAAAATATTGATCTGTATTTTAATCAGAGTGATTAGAAGAGTAACATGTGACAATTCTATATTTCACCGATTTACATGCAAGCAGGCACAAAAGACCAAAAGCGTGGGAAAACCGGAGGACCAGCAGAAAATCAATAAGGTTTGACAGGCAACCCTACTCCTTGTCATGTACAACCGGGGAATTGAAACCAAGCCAGTTTACCTAATGACAGACCTTATGATACAACGTGTATGCTCTAACCATTCGGCCATCCACCCCTGCGAGTGATCTGACAATAGGGGTTGTGGCCTAATTAGTGCTCCTATGGTTAGGACTTTTTGTTATTTGAATAATCGTAGCTATTATTAATTGATTAGTAACCGGTTAACGTATGGTATTAATTAAAAATAAAAGTAATTTCTTGTGCGCACGCTATACTCGCCTAAAAGGCATTACATGACATGTGCACAAATTTCAGGAATTTTGTAAAAGAAATGTACAATTCTGTAATGAAAATTTAAACTATCTGTAAAGGCTGTAGTTATTTTTTTACCTGGTTAACTTGGTTCATTTGAAACATTTTTAATTCAATATATATCTACAAAAATATACAAAACAATACTTTGTTTCCATTCGTACTTGACATAGGATACATGTATGGCGATAATATTACGATTGTAACACAATGTTACTAAGAATAGATAAAGTAAATTGGAAGGCGTCTATTAATTGGACAATAAAGAAATAATTCCTCCCTTGCAAGTAGAATGATTGGTTAATTTAACTAAAATCTGAAGTAGAATTCTGGCGAGAAATTATGAGATATGAAATGTGTTGAATGTTGTAACAAATCTACTATAATGTCATTTTTTAGCCTTTATGATTATATTTTGAATGGTGGTTACGTTTTTAAACAAATATTAAACAAAGTAGAATATAGTTAGAAATGCCAAGAAGTATTTTGATTTGATTAACAATAGCTAGTCAGAAGTTGACTTTGCAGTATGACTATGATGGGTGCTATTCAGTATTATTATTTATCAGTCGACATCGAAGGACGACCGTTACATTCTAAGATTTTAAAACAACAAATACAAAATGACAACAGGCAAGTTTTGTTATAAAGAGGAATATAATCTATGTAATGGGGGACATCTCCGAATAAGCGTACCGTTGAATTTCGAACCGTTTAACCGTCCTGTTCTAACCGTTTACGGCTATCCGACCAGTCGTGGGAGCACTAGGCCTAATACTTACTACTTACATAGATACCACTAATAACAGACCTGTCATCTGCAGTATGCTATGGTTTATTTTTCCACCCAGTTCCCTAGACCCAGAAGTATCAGATAACAAAAAGAAGGTTGCCTTGCAACAAAACATACGGGCAGAATTTTATTGGTAATGAAATGTTTATAATACACTAAATTTTGATTAAGAGTCACAACTAATTAAGTTATTATTAGAAAATCATTAAAATTTGTTTTGCCATGATAACGTTTAGTATACAAAACATTTAATATCAAGAATTTAGCTATTCAAGTTATCAAAAATCATTGAAAATCAATATACGTCTCAAGACCTTAAACTCTGTATATCAATTTAAAGTCAATCGAAATGTTTATATACATGTTGGCTTATAGATGTAAATAAAAATTCAATCTGATGATAACTATGGTTTTAAAACATCCACAAGATTTTTCAAAGTGATCAAGGGCCATAACTCTAGCAGTATTTATCCGAAATCACTGAAAATCTATAGGCTTCTTCGTCTCATGACCTTAAACACTGTGTAAAATTATAATGTCAATTGGATATTAACTTTTTTAGCCTCTAGAGCATCCAGAAGAATTTTCAAAAGGATCAAGGCCCATAGCTCTGGCAGTAATTAACAGAAATCAGTGATATCAATAGGCTTCTTCATCTTATGAACTTAAACACTGTGTATTTAATAAATTTAAATTCGATCAGATATAACTTTAGCCTCTAAAGTCAATTGGATATTAACTTTAGCCTCTAGAGAGCCCAGAAGATATATTTCAAAGTGATCAAGGATTAACTATGGCAGTAATTATTGGAAATCAGTGAAAATCAATGACAATAGGGATCTACGTCTCACAGGCATATTAAAATGACAAACCTGATCAAAATTATCAGCATTGGTTTCATCATCTACTTTCTCATCTGGTGAATCAGATTTGTGCGGTTGAACAGATGTCGCTTGAGAAGCCTGTTTGCTATTCGATCTATGGTTATTGTTCCTTTTCTCTAATGCCCCAATTATTTCACTATCCACAGAATAATTGTCTTCATCACAAAATAAATGCCTTTTCACATCCTGAGGTAATCTAGGGTCCATAGTATCAAGTTTCTGTTCCCATGCTTGAAGAAATGGCTCTTTCACATATTGACCATTTTGATCTCCAGCACCATTCACAGGTAAACCCCTTCTTTCTAACTCAACAATTACACTTCCACTTGAACGTGGAGATGGAGACTTATTAAGTCTAGCTCTAGGAGATAGAGTTATCTCCCTCATTTTAGGCGACATACCTAAATTCTTATCCCTAGTTTTAGTCCTTGGTGAGATGCCATTTACTGCCTCTATTATTTTACCTCGGGGAGACAGCTCTGCATTATTTTCCAGAAGTCTTGAACGAGGTATCATTGAAAGCATAGCTTTAAGTGTCTCTGGGGAGGCAGATCGCAGCAATGTTTGAAGAGTCAACTTCTGAGCAGATGAGGGATCACTGACTTCTGACCCAGTGTCATAAGCATTATAAACACCATCTTCAAGTTGATCACTAGATCCAGGGTTGCTGAATAAATCCGGATTTGTGTAGTTATCTCCCTCTAATTCTGTTGGATCATCATATATAACAGGTTTAGGCAGAGCATTCTGTTGAATAGGAAAGAATAAAGTATTCAACCTCCAAGAGAAAAATCATCTAAAGATTTTAAAGAATTATACATAGCATAGATAGGCTTTAAGCAGCTAAATTAAACATGACAGTCAAATATTGTTTCAACAGAAAGATTCAGGTCAGAGGTACATGTACAGTCCATACATCGAACCATGCATGAAAAAGCAAATTAGGACTCAAAGCTAGAGTCCTGAGAGCATTCTCATTAAAAAAAAGGTGTCTATCAAAAATTTCACTGAAGAAAGTTATAAAATTGGATATCACATATTATTTGAAGAAATGGAGTTGGCCTTCCAAAGAAAGTTAATGGAAATGATAAGGAATTATACCTGTTGATGTGGTACCATGGTACTGACTAGATTAGAAATACCACCATGCTGTTTGGATGTGGGAGATGTTTTAGTTGGAGATTTACTCAGTCCAGGATATGTACCAGCTTTCACTAAAATATCAAACTACTGATTACTAGGTATATTTCTATTTGGACCAGTTTTGCAATTCAATGTCTCACAACATGTAATTACATGGAAAATAAGTTGTATGACTTCCAATAATTCAAACAAAAAAAACATGTCTATCAAATTTACATACCTAACTGCATTGCAAATTAGAAATGAAATTTCTGGGATGTCTTAGCAGATGCCAATTATAACACAATAAAACACTCAGACAAACAAGGGAACACTTGTATTTTACCATGCAGCCTTTTGAGAGTGTCCCATTATGAAGCATTTTTTTCTATAAGTTGAATGCACTGGATTAATAAAGGTACTCTACTATATAAAACACTTTATTGATATAAATCACAGAGTTTGTTAATAGAATAATAACTGCCTAATTTGAGAAAAAACAGAATACCTATTCCAGCACCCCACTGTTGTTGTCTCTGGAATTTTAGCATGTTTTGTACTCGAAGCTGTTCTTCTCTTAAGATTCCTAACTGCACTTGCTGTTGCATCATCAACTGCTCTTGTTGTTTCTGTTGCCATGTTCGTAATTCACGAAACCGATTCAGTAATCTTGCCTGTTCTCTGGCTTGTTGTTGTTCTAATATATCTAACGATGTGTCTATCAATAATAAATAAAAGTATCTAATTTATGATGATTATAAATAAATAGACCTAAAACATGATATAAAAAGCTTACGTTTAATTGTAGTTGTCTAGTGAAAAACTAAAAAAACATCCAATGTATAAAGAAACACATGTAGAATGTGAGGGACTCATATGTATGTATCTAGTTCATATTTGGTCTTCAGAAGCTGAAATATTCTTTATTACATACTTTGAATCATTAATATTCAAGTACCTTAATTCTATGAAACGAAAGGTAAAGAATGGAGCATACAGTATTTTGATGTTAGTCGCATCAAATCAAGAAATAGTTCTTTTGGTGAGTCCTTAGCAATCTCTGTTATCCAAGGTTTGATCTCCGATATTATTTATGAAACTCATAAACTCTGTAATATTTGCAGCAGTCCAATTAATACTTACGAGAAAGAAGCTATGGCACTGAACCGATCAGTCACTGGGCACATTTTATATGATAAGAAGAGTCCTGACCAAGAGAAATACTTTTCAGCTAAGAACCACTTACCATGTGCTGTTGTATCAGTATTAAGTGAAACTTTGTGCCCAGAATCTTCTTCTGGATCCTCCATGGTTTACTTTTCGACCAAATAACAGTCATTAATTAACCTAAAAAAATGAATACCGTTAACTTATATAAAATGGCAAATAAATATAACTCAAATATCACATACGCTTGCCTATTCTATTCGTTTGTACAAACAGTGCTGTCAATGATATTCAAATGAAAGTTTGTCACGTCATTAAGAAATGACCAGCATATGGACCAGTCACATTTTTTAGATCGCTACCTTTTTGCATGTAGTGCAGAGCTTGGGCGTTTTCTGAAAAGGACTCTACTGAAACATTTTATTAGCTTACATTCACATTGCTTAGTGAATAGTGATTGATTCATTCAGTCAGGATTCACTTGATTCAGTATTCAGAATCGTAGGCCTAATTAATTCGGACAAATCTGATAGGCTACATGTAAAAATCATATATTTATTTCAATTGAAAACACAATATGGTTTCCTCAAATACATATTTTCAATGTGGTCCATATTTAAGGTTTATTAACTAGGCCTACGTTACATGACTCAATTGTCAACTTCATTCAACGAACAAGTCAACACATGAAAAACAAAATAAACACAAACTTGGTAGGCCTATAAAGCTGCCCAGAAAAACAGAAAGGTTTGACAGATAGATTGGACCTAACGTTGGAAGCACTAAAATTGGGTATAAAACCCGTATTATATATTTATTGAGATCGACTAAATAACATCAACAGTATAAACCGTAAATATTAAGCAAAATAAATTACAAAGTCCCGCTGTCCACCATGTTTGAACATAATCTACATTGTATTTGACTGCAGAAATATTTTCTTTCCACATCGGCTTTTCAACAAATGTGGTCAACCAAAAATTATGTTTTATGATTAAAAACTTAGAAAAGTTGGTTATTTGAAACATATCTTAATGAAATTAAATTTATTCTACACCTGGTATTTACTCGATGTGGTTTTAATAATTTACTGATTTGTTTTTAACTCTTGCCGATTAAGATTTAGGCCGAAAAAACGAGGAGATAACTCCGTAGAGACTTTTTTTTACAGGGTGAGTGACCTAATATAAAGTTTTATATCAAGTTATATAACTGGGCAATTTGGTAAAACGTGTTTATTTCAATTTTTACAGGGATGAAAATGTGACTTGATACCGAAAGATACAGTGCTATAGCCTACAGGTATTGCTCTCTGGTTCGTCTGACTAATTATTTAGTAAGTGACTTACATTTTGAGTCATTTCAACATTTGAGATGCCCAATTTTGATTTTTACGATGAATTCATGAATGAACTTAGAAATGGTTCCACTACTGTCGATGTCTTCCGCCCACTTCAGACGACAGTAGTGGTTTGTCGTACAGAGTTGCTTGGCGCAAGTTTTTTAGTCAAATGACTACAAAAAAGTTTCTGGCCTATGGCTATAGCTCCCTTAATTTACACATTAACTGACCCAAAACAGTACTGCACATAGCTTAACATATAATAAATCAATTCCAATTGAAATAAAGGTGAAACCTTACCGCATAATTATACGATTTGATGAAACTCAACTGCTACGAGGAAATTTATCCCGCGAAGTGTCATGAAGACTCATGGCCGCTTGTGTAATTACGTCATACAAAATACATCGTTATGCATATGTAGAACGCATTACCACAAAAGAAACTGTTCAGTACTATTTTTGTGGTCCGGTCTTCACTATTTGTCATAGATTTACCAAACTGTAAAGGTATTTGTTGACAATTGCATCGTTATGCATATGTAGAACGCATTACCACAAAAGAAACTGTTCAGTAACTATTTTTGTGGTCCGGTCTTCACTATTTGTCATAGATTTACCAAACTGTAAAGGTATTTGTTGACAATTGCATTTGAGCCTATTTGAACTTGCGTAAAGGATCTTAGACTGTACCAGTTTTAACGTTAAACACAGTTTAACGTTATAAGTATTTTAACTATAGAATGAACTCAGAACTGCATAATGAAGTATGATGATTGATGTTTCTTTTGCTGCTTAGCCTATAATATCTTTTTTCTCTTGACACTTCCAGTTATTCCCCGCAGAAACCATCAAAGATGTCTTCAAATCTGTTCCATTAATTTCTATTTTTACTTCACCTAGAGATATAAATCATTTTATCTTTTGTTAATCGATGCGACATTGGCTATTCACATTGCTGATCTTTAACTGTTACTCAATCAATGAAATCTAGCCCTACATTGTGCAAATATGTTTTCCAGACGAAATGAATTATTTATGCCATTGATACAAGTCTTTTATAATACATGGATATGTCAAGAGACTTTGCCTGTATTCTGATTTGAACATCCCAGCTGTAGCGTTACAGTTTATAAGTTCTGATGCCCCTTTCAAGTTACGCCTTATGACTTTTTCCTTATTGAGTATAGAGTATATGACACTTTAGAACTGTCTTTTTCAGAGATAGATCTCTGAAATGAAAGTTCTACTGTTTATATGAACACTCTTACAACTGCTTAAGTGAACAGGCCAAATTGTACATGTATTGATACAGTAGGAACAAAAAGATCAGTGAATGAACATATTTTGAAAACTATTCACAATGACATGAACTAATACATAAGCATACATGTGTATGCTGGCAGTAAAGTGTTCTAAATGGCAGAAATTATTATATCATTCCGTTCTGTTAATCAGATGTATGACTGTCTTATTTATACAAAAGAATTATCCAATGTTACTTTTGACTGTTCTGTTAAAGTGATTTTTAATTTTGAACATTTTGAGATAGATGGGAAGTCATCGTGTGATTCTTGTCAAATTGCTACAAAACGTGTTAAGAATTCTTTAATAACTAATCATGTTCATTGCGAGAACATTGCAGATAAGATTGATTTAGATGTCACTCACAACGCCAAGGTTGCCAAGGGCTTGCTGTCAGTTTTTTCCAACAACCAAAATAGAACTTATGAAGATGATACAGCTGTATTTTTGTGTGTAAATCCCAATAAAAAATGTGTCTTATTAATGGATGCACATTTAGCTTGCTGTGTGGCTCAATATGTGAAAAAAGACAGAATATTTCGACACAGATTTTTTAAGTATGTAAAACGGAATTTTGGATATCTTTGTGAAATGGATTCAACACACTGGAATACAAAACTACTTGAGTGTGGTTATCTCAATGTACCTTACAGTATTGATATTGTATCAGTATGGCCAAAACAAAAAATAAACATTATGTGGTGAGTATTTTGCTAGTTATTCACTCTCTACAAGCTTATAAGTTTCTTAATATAAGTCTCATTATATTTCAGGCTGTACATTCAAAGGATTCAAAATGCGTTAATTGGAATAGTCGAAAAAGTCCAATAGTCATAGCTGACATTGATACAAACAAGTACACTAGTACTATATCAACGCCATTTTGGAACTGTGATGTGTAAGGATCAAGCCAGCCAAGTTTCATGTCAATCATACTTGAATTGTGGAGCCATAATGTTGTTGTTCACACTAACTGGATAGCAAGACTTGTGTCGAGAAAGCCCTCCCAAAAGAATGTCAAGATGAGCATATCGTCATAATGAAAAATGAATTGCATACTTTTCAAAAACACTTATTCCATGCGGACGTATATTGTCATCGCCCCTGACCATCCACTGATCCAGATCTCTGTCTGTCAGTCCACCATTTGCTTGTGGAGTGGACACACTACAGGTCACAAGTTTTATACATTGATCAATCTCCCAAAGATCTTGGTTTTTTCAAAATTGGCATGTATCCCAAAGATCTCAGTCCCTCTTGATATTTGCGCATTCAGACCATAACTTTTTGGATTATTGCCCCTGATTGTACAAAAAATGCTTCTCTCTTTTAGCTTGTTCTCTATCCATCTCTTGTAAAAAGTTGGTGTATCTTACAGGGCAACTGATGTTTAAGTAAGACCAAAATGAATTAAGGTTATATTTTAGGTGCCAAAGAATTCAGCACCTTGTTGCCAAGCGATGTCAGTTAGAAGAATCTATGGCTTGGTTATCTACACTAGGTGGAGGCTATTCTTCTCTTGGTGACTACTTCTCTCATTGTGTAAGTATATATTGTACCTGTTATTGTTTGTGACAAATCACAAACGCCACATACATGGATTCTCTGGCAACCTTATCTATAGGAAGGAGGGTTGCAAGAGAGAAGATGATCTACTAGTACATGTACACTGTATTAAATATGCTTGTATTATTTCAATAACACCATTAAAGGGCATATGCTCTATTTTTTATACGCCCACATTGGAAATGTTGTTGTATATTGCTGTCGTTCAGAATGACCACAATTTATTGTGAACACTCTTCAGACTACATTTATCATCTGTTTGTTTCGAAATTGATATATGTTGTTTACATAAGTGAGATAAAGAAGCCTTTAGATTTTCAGCCAGATTTATGGCCCTTGATCACTTTGAAATATCTAGTGGACGCTCTAGAAGCTAAAGTTAATATCCAATTGACTCTAAATTTATACACAGTGTTTAAGTCACACGATGATGAAGCCTAGTGATTTTCAACGATTTCTGATAATTACTGCCAGAGTTATGGCCTTTGATCTTTTTGAAAAATCTTTGTGGATGTTCTAAAGGATAAAGTTAATATCTGATTGACTTTAAATTTATACACAGCGTTTAAGGTCATGAGACGAAGAAACCTATTGATTTTTAACGATTTCAGATAATTACTGCCAGAGTTATGGCCCTTGATTTCTTTGAAAGATTTTTGTGGATGCTCTAAAGGGTAAAGTTAATATTCGATTGACCTTAGATTTATACACCGTATTTAAGGTCATAAGACGAAGAAACCTATTGATTTTCATAGATTACCAATGATTACTGCCAGAGTTATGGCCCTTGATCACTTTGATAAATCTTTTGGATGCTATAGAGACAAAAGTTATCACCCGATTTAATTTTAGATTGATAAAAAGAGATGAACCAGTATATTGATTTTCAATGAATTTTGATATCTTGAACAGCTCAATCTATTATATAACATGTTTCATATTAAACGTTAGCATGGGCCAGAACTAAAAGTCAAACAAATTTAAATGATGTTCTGATAATTACTTAATGAGTTGTTACTTGTATTATGAATGATTTATTACCTACAATAGAAAAGATAGTAAGCTAGGACTGCCAGGCAGGATACGCCCACATTTTCGAGAGATGGATAGAGAAAAAACCATACCTAAAGTGATTTTTGCGTACAATCAGGGCCATTCAGGGGCCATTATTCAGGAAGTTACCATCCAATATGCGCAAATATCGAAAGGAACTAAGACCTTTGGGTTATAACCATGCATTTCAAGTTTCATCGAAATCAAATTAAAATAGGGTCCACAACCATGATATACCATTTTTTAACAGTATTCGAGTGCATGCGGCGGCAGTTTTGGTCCTATTGTCCTGAAATTCTAACTCAAACTTTCTTACAGTGTAACAGTAATATAATCAAACATTTTTTTAAATTGGATAATTGTGACCTCCAGAGGGACCATAAGCTAAAAAAAGGTGATTTTGCATATAATCAGGGGCCATAATTCAGGAAGTTACAATCCGAATTAAAATTGTGACCTGTACAGGGTCCACAACCATTATATACCATTCTGTATGTCAATTTTGGTCTGATTTTCCCAAAATTCAAACTCAATCTTTTTTAGGGTGTATCGGTGATATAATCAAACTTTTTATTTTCAATCGGATAATAATTGTGACTTCCAGAGGGACCACAAGCTGAAACATAGGTTGCCAGGCAACGAAACATACGCCCACAGCAGCTAAATCGTCCGGGCAGTCAACAAGAGTTGTCGCATATTTTACTTTTTTTGGTGATGAAACATTTATAATACACTAAAATCTGATTAAAAGTAACAACTTATCTCATTATGTAATTATCAGAAAATCAAGGGAATTTGTTTGGCTTTGATAAAGTTCTCCTCCATGCTGTTCAAGTTATCTAAATTCATTGAAACTCAATATACTTGTTCGTCTCATGACCTTAAACACTGTGTATAAATTTAAAGTCAATCGGTTATTAACTTTAGCCTCTAGAGCGTCAACAAGATTTTTTGAAAGTGATCAAGGGCCATAACTCAGTAATTATCGGAAATGCTGAAAATCAATAGGCCTCTTCGTCTCATGACCTTAAACACTGTGTATAAATTTTAAGTCAATCGGATATTAACTTTGGCCTCTAGAGCATACACAAGAATTTTTGAAGTGATCAAGGGCCATAACTCTGACAGTAAATATTGGAAATTGCTGAAAATCAATAAGCTTCTTCGTTTAATGACCTTAAACACTGTGTATAAATCTTAAGTCAATCGGTTATTAACTTTAGCCTCTGGAGCGTCCACAAGATTTTTTTAAGTGATAAGGGGCCATAACTCTGACAGTAATTATCAGAAATTGCTGAAAATCAATAGGCTTCTTCATTTTATAACCTAAAACACTGTGTATAAATTTAAAGTCAATCGGTTATTAACTTTAGCCTCTAGAGCCTCCACAAGATTTTTTTAAGTGATCAAGGGCGATAACTCTGACAGTTATTATCGGAAATCGCTGAAAATCAATAGGCTTCTTCGTCTCATGACCTTAAACACTGTGTATAAATTTAAAGTCAATCGATTATTAACTTTGGCCTCTAGAGCGTCCACAAGATTTTTTTAAGTGATCAAGGGCCATAACTCTGATAGTTATTGTCGGAAATCCCTGAAAATCAATAGGCTTCTTCGTCTCATGACCTTAAACACTGTGTATAAATTTAAAGTCAATCGAATATTAACTTTGGCCTCTAGAGCGTCCACAAGCAATTGTGGACGCCGGACGGACGGGGGCGACGGCAATATACGACCACATTTCAATGTGGGCGTATAAAAAGGTGTTTTTTCAGACAATCAGGGGCCATTATTCAGGAAATTACTTCTGATAGGTGCAAATATCGAAAGGAACCAAGATCTTTGGGTGATAAACATGCATGTCAAGTTTCATCAAAATCGGTTTAAAATTATTGGGGGTCCTGGGGGTTGGTATTGATTTTTTTGTCATTGGGGAGGATGGCCGAATAGTTAGTGTCAACTGGCGTGGTTTCGATTCCCTGATGGTATGTGACTATAATCAAATGGTTTTTTAAATCGGATAATAATTGAGATCTGTAGAGGGACCACAAGCTAATAAAAGGCGTTTCATACGTCCAATCAGGGGCCATAATTCAGTAAGTTACAATTCGATGTGTGTAAATATTAAAATGAACCAAGATCTTTGGGTTATAAACACGCATGTCAAATTTCATCAAAATCGGATTAAAATTGTGACCTATTTCTTGATATACCGGGCATTTTGTCCAGCAGTTTTGGTTTGATTTTCACGAAATTCGAACTAAACATTTATAACGGTGTAGCAGGGATATAATCAAATGTTGTTTTTTTTTTTAATTGGATAATAATTATGACCTCCACAGGGACCACAAGCTAAAAACGTCGATTTTGCGGGCAATCAGGGGCCATAATTCAGGATGTTACGTTACAATGGGCACAAATATCGAAAGGAACCAAGATCTTTGGGTTATAAACATGCATATTAAGTTTCATCAAAATTGTGACCTCTATAGGGTACACAAGCTATATAAACGTGATTTTTTGTACAATCAGGGGCCATAATCCATGAAGTTTCAAACTGATACATGCCAATATCGAAAGCAGCCGAGATCTTTTGAGGATAAATAAATCTATATTTGAAGTTTCGTCAAAATCGGATAAGAATTATGACCTGTAGAGTTGTGGACGGACGACATAATACATGTACATCCACATGAAAATGTGGGCATATAAAAAACGAAAGGAAGAAATGTATTTTAATCAGATTGAAAAAATTGGAGTTATAGAGACTTAGCTCCTTTAAAGAGTTACAATTCGATGTGTGTAAATATTAAAATGAACCAAGATCTTTGGGTTATAAACACGCATGTCAAATTTCATCAAAATCGGATTAAAATTGTGACCTATTTCTTGATATACCGGGCATTTTGTCCAGCAGTTTTGGTTTGATTTTCACGAAATTCGAACTAAACATTTATAACGGTGTAGCAGGGATATAATCAAATGTTGTTTTTTTTTTTAATTGGATAATAATTATGACCTCCACAGGGACCACAAGCTAAAAACGTCGATTTTGCGGGCAATCAGGGGCCATAATTCAGGATGTTACGTTACAATGGGCGCAAATATCGAAAGGAACCAAGATCTTTGGGTTATAAACATGCATATTAAGTTTCATCAAAATTGTGACCTCTATAGGGTACACAAGCTATATAAACGTGATTTTTTGTACAATCAGGGGCCATAATCCATGAAGTTTCAAACTGATACATGCCAATATCGAAAGCAGCCGAGATCTTTTGAGGATAAATAAATCTATATTTGAAGTTTCGTCAAAATCGGATAAGAATTATGACCTGTAGAGTTGTGGACGGACAGTCAGGGGTGACGACATAATACATGTACATCCACATGAAAATGTGGGCATATAAAAAACGAAAGGAAGAAATGTATTTTAATCAGATTGAAAAAATTGGAGTTATAGAGACTTAGCTCCTTTAAAGAGTTACACTATCTTCATATTTTATTTGTAGGCAGAAAAGGCTGGACAGATATCCATCCGTCAGTTGAAATTAGCTTTGGAGTTGTCAGATCCTGTCATGGCTTCTAAATGTCGTGTCTTTTGGGCTCAAAGTCTTCTACAACAGGGATATCTTCATCTGTGTAAACAAATTGTTTGGTGGGTATTTTTGTTGTCCAACCTTTTTTTGGGACAGAGACACCCCAAAGATTGTCAATGTTGTTCACAATGAAATGTAAAATGATTTAAGTAATTAAAAGCATATAAATAGGAGGCAAGTTATGTTAAGCCACCCTGGCTTCATCTCAATCTAATGTTTACAATATAACCACAATATTTTTTCTGTTTAATTGAATAGTGTATGACAACATCAATAGGCAGCTTAAATTGAGTGTTATTTGCTTCAAAAAGTATAGACTTTTACATAAACTTATACAGATATGCTTGTATTTCATATATGAAATGAAATAAGGGTTTAACGCCCTACTAATATATAAAATAAATCATCACTGTGAGTGGAAAGAGAAGGTGCTAATTTCCAAAACTATACACTAATTTTCATCACTCTTCATCAGATAGAATCAAGATTATCTTGTCCCAAAGCATCGACCAATGAAATTGATTAGCTCTGCTTAGCTTTAGCTCGAAATGTTAACCATTGAACTTAGTCAAGACATTCACCTAATGAACATCTACAACAAGTTTAAACATTCTAACCAATTAAAAGCAGAATTGTTATGTTCCAAAGTCTTGACAAAGCAGATTGAAAATTTGCACCATCAAACTAAGTCAAAGTAATGATATAATGAATCTATATTCAGAGTTTCATCGCTCTCACTTCATTATTATCAAATTTACTGTGCCCCCAAAAATCCACTAATCAGATTGCTTATCTCTGCTTACCCTAACTCCATCAAGGCATTGACCTAATGAACACATACACCAAATTTGAACATTATATCTCCCAAAGCATCAACCAATCAGATTGCTTATCTCTACTTACCGGGGGGGGGGGGGTGGCCTAGTGGTCTAGAGTGCCACGCTTCGACCTGTAGCTGGCCGGTCACCTCTGGCTTGCGGCTGTGGTTTCGAGCCCTGGCATGAGCGTATGTGTCGTGGAGATAGGGGCGCCTTCTCAACCTCGTGGGTTTCCTCTGGGCACTATGGTTTCCTCCCACTGCTAAAGACCCCTACGCACAAGCGAATTGTTGAAATAAAATTAAACCATATGTTAGTCCCGAAATGACCTAGTTGTGTTGAGTGGACGTTAAACCTCATTTCTCTCTCTCTCTCTCTACTTACCATAAGCAGACAATGTTCATCATCGAACTTCATAAGCTAATGAATGCCTACACCATGTTTGAACATTCTACAAATAATGACAGTAATTGTGTTCCAAGGTCTCAACCAATCAATTGCTTATCGCTCTGCTTACCCTCAGCAGACCATGCTGATTATGGAACTTAGTCAAGGTATTGATGTAATATATAATGAAACTATACACTGAGTTCCATCACTCTCACTTATTTAGAACTAAATTTATTGTGTCCTAAAGCATCAAACAATCAAATTGCTTATCTCTGCTTACCCTTAGCAGAAAATGCTTATTATCGTTTTTTGTCAAGGTATTGATGCAATGAAACTATACACCAAGTTTCATCACTCTCACTTAATTAAAACTAAAGTAATCATGTCCCAAAGCATCAAACAATAAAATTGATCTCTGCTTACCCTTAGCAGAAAATGCTCATCTTCAAACCCCATCAAGCTATTGACCTAATAAGCACCTACACCAAGCTTGAACATTCTAGCTCAATTAGAAAGGGAGTTATTGTGTCCAAAAAAGTGTTACAGACAGACATACGGACAAACCCATTTTAATATTCCCCTGTTTTCTTCGAAAGGCGGGGGACAATAAAAATTGTGTTATTGTATATTTGCAGGAAAGAGTATCAGTATGCAAAGACAAATGGAACAAGAGATAAAAGATTAGAAAATATGTGTATATCTGTGTGGAACCGATTGAAATATCTCTTTAAATTGAATAAAAGTAAAAAGAAACAACAGAAGGGATAATGAAAGCAGAAGATTTGTTTCCACTTTAGTCAAGAATCCCTAAATATCTGTGATGTAGTAGTACTACAGTAGTACCATCAATTTTATGTAACAAATTTTAAGCACATAGGATTACTGCACATGCACCAAATGAAGCTTGACATGTTTTCCTGCGTACTTTGATAGTTCTGTCAAAATGGATGCCCTAACTTAATCGACTGCCATAATTTTTTCCATCTGGCACGGTTCCGAGACCGGCTATTGTAGAGTACTGGGCCCCGTTTCACAAAGCAAATATGCATCAAAACTGGTAACTGTTGACAGAATGAATTAACGGTTACATTATCAATGGGGAGAGTTTCATACGTTGTAGAGAGGTGAAAAAATGAGTTCATTTCGTGTTATTTGTTTGGAAATGTATCGGTGGGTTGGCCTAGAACTTGGCATTTGAATTACTCACAGGTTTCAAATGGAATGATAAACTAAATTGCTTGAATAGCGTAGAGTAACAGTATTTTGGACAACAGAAACTACTGAGAATTGTCACAAACATATTATGATATTTGTGACTCATACGACTAACCTAGGCTGTAATTTTTTGGCGTATTTAGAAAGGATTTATTATTTTTGAAGTTAATACACCAAATAGCCAATGTTCCAATGCCTAGATTTGAAATGCCATCCCACCAGACCCTTTCAATGATACCTTCAATTAAATGCCTACCTATCTTACTCAATTAAATGGTTTTATTTCTCAAGATAAAATAGCTTTGTCTCCTCTAAAATTTATCTTAGTTAGAAATAATAATAAATTTATGATGTAAAAATTTAATTTCAAATAGGCCTATAACATTTTCCATAAACACTTTTGAGATTATTGATTTATCTTTTACAAGTCATCATAACTAGTCTAGTATTATAGGCCTTTAAGAAATTGGCCATATTAAACCATTGTTTTCTTAAGATAAGAGTGCTCTTCTTTCCATGACATTGGATATAAAAAAATGATTTTCTTTTAGTGTTTAGTTTACTGGTGTTTTTTCTTTGGCTTCTAATATGAGGCGCCATCCAAATACTTAAATTGTCTTACAGTAAAATAAACAGGTAGACTGTAAGTGTATTTCCCATGCTATGAAAAGAAATTGAATGAGAATTGTTTTTGTGAATGTTCCCGTTGGTATATCTATATGTTTTCAATAGACCTAACAACATATCCCTAATCAATGTTTGTTAATATTGCTATTTTTTGTTTGGAGAAATTGGCAAAAATATCATTTTCAACGTTTGAATATGGCCGTCTATGTTGTAAATAGTAAAACAATGGACATTTAAGTTTTTATGAATCGGGGGCCCTGTACTGTAAACCGGTCTATTTCTTGAAATTTATCTTGGCCGGGTAATGTCAAGCTTATTGTGGCCAAGTGTAAACAGGACTAATGAGGAGAGGTGGGGCTTCTCAAAAGGAATTATCTGTTTGCAGACAATGAAAAATGCATGCGGAAGGTGGCTTTATACGCATATTAAATAAAGAATTTAATTTATTCAGGAATTTTTTTTTTCATGAACTTTCAGCTGATACATGAATTAAATATGTAAATTATCGTGAAGCAGTGACCTTTTTTTTCATGCCAATCTTCCCCACTCAAACTCAATTGGAAACAACCAAGCAAAGCAACCAGGAGATATTTTCCATTTCGGTGAACATCATAAGAGCATTGGGACTGAACAGTTTTTGAATTTTAACAATAGCCTAGGAAGAAATACAATCTAAACACCGGTGACTTAAAACTGTACATTTTAATGTCATTAAAAATATCAACATACTGAAAATGCCTTCTTTTCAACATATAAATTTTGGCAGCTCTATCAATTGTAATTTAATTGGTGTGAACACAGTATTTCATAATAAAATCCTTGGATTAACAGAAAAAAAAATTGTGTCTATTATATTAATCTATTATATCTTAAATGTACATCACTTAACTTTTCAGCAGAAAACTAACCTTGCTTTAATATTTATTTGATAATATTAACGATCGATCTGTTTATATGTGGTAAATTAAAAGATACCTTTGCACGTTTTGAACAAAATATTCATACTACAGAACTGCATGGGTTGTATTGACCAAATCTATTAAAGTGACTATTTTCTAACAAGATTTAAGACTATCTAAATGGTCCTAATCATTTACACGAGCCGCATAGTAAAGAATTTTTGTTCTTCTGTATTTTCAGTTAAGTGGGGATAACACAAATTCATCTTAACTATAACATTCTTCGTGTAGCATTTCAAAGGATGAAAATGTGGGGAATCATCTCTAATGTTGACTTTAAATAATTATTAAATTGTAATCAATCGTATATATATTTTTACAGATAGTATTTAAAAAGTCCAGGTTACTCTATTAGTTTTATGCATAATTTTTGTTATTAAAAGTTTTAATACAATTGAATTTGCTTTTCTTTAAACTAATTACTTGACAGTCACCCAGAATATCTTGTTGACTTTTGAGAGGCTAAAGTGATAATCACTGCCTCCCTGTTCCTTCGCCCTTTAAACAAATCTTGTGGATGCTCTAGGTCATCTGGCTTGAATTTCTTCAAGCCAGGACACTACCCAAGTGTAAAATATTAATTTGTTGCCATGGAAATGGTGACCATATTGGATTTTTATATATTCACAGTGGGTATGTTAGGAAATCAAAATCTTTAAAAAAATTTAAAACAAACTATTTGTGTTTGGAATAATAATTATATATGTATGCATTTAAAGAGAGCAATACATTTTACTATTTTAATGTTAAAGGGCCAATCCCGATAACTTTTTGGGGATTAAAACTGCTTAATTTTGTGTTAAAATCCTTTAAAACCCATTATCTAAGGCCGATCAACTAACCCGATTTTTGTGATACGCTTGTAAATAACTTAAACCGGACAGTTTGCATCTGGAAATGGAGACCTTTGTATCATACAGTATCTGGATAAAACCAGACTATTTTCAATAAAAATAATATGTAGGTAAAATTTACCTTTTGTTATCAAGTACAGTACATGGGTCATTCACTGTATAGACCTCTTAAGAAACGTTAATCGATTATAAGGTCACCAAATCAAAAAAATGACCATCAATCTTAAAAGGGTTACGTGTCCGGATAAGCAATTTTGGCGTTCATGTCCAAATGACTCAATATTTTGAGTTGAAATTTTGAGACAAGGTATATACACCATTCCCCTATATTTTGGCGTTTTATTTTCATACATTCTCAGACTTTTATTTTTGAGCCTCTGTATAATACGGGACTGTCCCTTTAAGAACAATATGTATCCTAAATAAAACCAGTGGGTGTAGCCAAACACACCACTAAAAAGACTTAATAAAATGTCCAAATGTATAATAAACACTTAAATGTATAATCAACTTAATGCACACACTAATAGAATATGTGACCATTATCTCTCAGAATTTTAAGAATTTCATTTTCTAAGACCAATATAGGTGAAAAATTAATTAAGGAAAAAATAAATTTAAAAGATTTTTTACCTATATATATATATATATGACAAAATATTCAACACTATTATTTGGCAAATTGACAGATCAATCTATTCCGAGTGTTTTATAAGGTGTCCTGCCTTGATTTCCTGGATCACATTAGAAATACATGTATTTTATAAACAGAATCTCGTGAGATTGGAATTGGATTGTTTTATCTAGTGTCTATCATGGGAATCCTAAAGATGTTGGCGTGGTCTGCCAGCTTTTGTAAGCCATCACCAGGTTTGTTCTACAAATTGAAAATAGTGTAGTTTTGTTAGAATACCCTCAAAATACTTCTTGCCAAAAAAGAATAAGTTAAATTGTCCATTTCAATTTACAAGAGCAACTTTATTTATAATTCTTAAATACAATACACTGCATAAATTCCCAATCATACAAGTTTAATTGAAGCAATTTTAGTACAAAATTTAACAAAACTAAGTCACGACACTGATTTTCTTTAATAGTAATAGTATGTTTGTTCACAATATTGAAATTACTTCCACTTGTAAAAATGTTCCCCAAAGTCATGACTTATTAGTAAGACAGGTTTTTGTAATAAAAATCTCAGAAAAAAACACAATTGCACCAGATTCAAATGTCATTTCTCCTGAAGTTATGAATTCACTGAAATCACAACAGTAAGTGAAGCACTAAATATTCACCAATTTTCAAGATTCTGTATTTAACCATCATTGTCAAACCATCTCAGATGGGATAAATGAAGAACTCACAGCTTGTCTTCCAACACATTCCCATAAAATAATTAAACGAGTCAAGATTTCCTTGTTCCAATTGTCAACAGCACAATTATTTTTTGTTTTTGACTTGTTTATACACGCACACATGAACATCTACTTGTAC
Organism: Patella pellucida; assembly: GCA_917208275.1. NCBI lineage: Eukaryota > Metazoa > Mollusca > Gastropoda > Patellidae > Patella > Patella pellucida. The sequence goes on from OU795041.1 coordinate 26,230,884, forward strand.
GGCTCAAGATAGTTTTCGAGATCTTTTCAGTAAGAAGTTTGTACACCAATATTGCTTGGTGTCCAGTTTCTCCTGCTATTGGTGAAAAAAAGAAGTTCAAGTGATTTATTTGCATTTATAATTTGTTAAATGGTCTGTACTTAAAGATCTTCATCATCATCTGGTAGAGCTGTTCCTTGGGCTTCCTGTAAAGAAAATTGTAAAAATCAATTAATACAACAATGTCATGGGATTAATCTTAGTGGTTCTCTCCTTGATGCAATTGTCGTGGGTTTCAGTCATACCTCAATTGAATCAATTCCCTAAACGGATATTTTATACAGAACATACATTTCATCATCGAGAATGGATAAAAAAAAAACACTTTCCTGGCAAAAAAGTAAAACAAGTTGTTACTGTGCAGGATCTGCCAACATTTTTTAAGCTAAAAAGGGGATTTTCCGTACAATCAGGAGCCATAATCCAGTAAATTATGGTCTGTAAGGTGTGAATATCAAAAGGAAACTAAATCTTTGGCATATAAACATATTTACAAAGTTTCACCAAAATCAAACAATAAGCATGACCCAAGAGGTACTTCTACAATCAGTGGACATAATCCGGGAAGTTAGTCCGAAACATGCCAATATCAAAAGGAATCAGAGGTTTTGGTGATCAACTCCTATTTCAAGTTTTGTCAAAATCGTATAAAAAAAATGGTTCTATTGTAATTACGTGCAATTCAAATCAATCTTTTATATAATATTTTGATGTTTAAACTCACTTTAAGTTCATCTTCATATTTTTTCATTTGAGCAGCATCCATGGCAACATCTGGGGGTTTTAAAGCTGGCATAGCTACAAAAACTAAATCTACATCACCAACCAGTTTCTTAGCCAACCACAAGAATGGCTTCTCAAAGTTATAGTTGCTCTTGGCACTAATATCATAGTACTGAAAATATAAACAAAATTGAATGTTATTTCACTACTCTAGAATTTATAATCGCCATGGGAAATTTTATAGATTACTACTTTAACAATGAGGTAAGGGACTTGAATTCACACCAGTTATGTGTCATAAAAGAACAAACCCACAAGCATGCTTTAGAACTATATGTAAATTATCATCGAGAAGTCGAGAATAAGCGGTTGTGGTTCCATATAGCGCTACATGTAACATTACATATCAAAATGTTCCTAGACGCTTCACAGGGCTTATTGAAGTACTGTCCGAAAAGCGGATTTTTAAGTTTACGTTCAAATATATAATATGAATTTGATTGTCTAATGGACACAGGAAGACGATTTCAGAGTTTTGCAGAATTACAAGGATATGAGAATTTGTCAACTAGTTTCTTAAATTTTAGGATCGAAAGGTGGGTTCTGTCATCGGCTGATCTCAGATTAGATCGTTGGTTGGAATATAAACAGTTTCAAACCCAATATAAATAGAGGACTCAAGAACTTGCATATCTACCTTTTTATAAAGTATCAAAGTGATTATCACTATGTACAGATTTATGCATCAAAACATCCGCAAAGTGTCAGTGTTTACATAGCCTTTAACGTAAAATGTGCATTATCCTTTTAGTAAAGTATAAAGATTCTACGTATTGCGATTGATGTGCTATAATACAACTCGTAACACTGTCAATATTAGCCAAGAAAACAACAGGATAAATAAATAATCGATATAAAACTGTTTAATATCACAATATTGATGTGGATCAAAATAAGGACCACAACAGTTTCAGAGTTTTTGTGTACCCATGAATACTAAAGTGATAAAAATAAAAAAACATCAAAATGTATCCGGATACATGGATCAGGGCTCGACATCAATCGCGAACGGTCGTGTAGGTTAGACGGCGGTCACGACGATTCAGTTTGGCGGGAACGGACGCTCGTTCCCGAGAAATGGAAATTCAAAAATAGCAAATTACTTAAAACTAGGAGGCATCCATCTTATTTTTGTGGAAGGAAATCTCTGGCTCGCTCTATTGAAGAGTTCTGCACGTTCTGGATTTATAGATTCAAACGGAAGTTCAATAAAACAAATTGGAACAGAGTTCACACAGGGATAGAAACTAACGCTCGCCCATATACGTGATAATTTTATAAATTCTATGGTGCCCTTCCCTTGCCTGTGACCAACTTTATTTGTTTATGTTCGATCATTAATCTAATGTCAAGTGGGCAGCCAATAAGTCGTTGTTAAATCAGAGTATTTTGTGATATAGAATTGATCTGTTTACATTATTGTGTTGTGGAAAAAAGTAATTATTCTTTTATAAACGGTTATAAAAAAGTAACATCTACCCCCCCCCCCCCCGGCCTTCCCCCTACACAAAAATTTAATTTGACATCCAGTTTTCTTAGAGGGGTCCTAGGTGTGCAAAAACATAATAAGTGGTGTTTTAATCCCTAATTGTTTATTTTGTTGTGGAAAAAAGTAATTTTTTTTTAAACGGTTTAAAAAAAACACACACCCCCCCCACCTCCACCACCCGGCCTTCAACACACACAAAAGTAAATCCGGAATGGTAAAAAAATTTTTGCATGTATTGAATTGATTTTTAATTTGCTTAAAACGTCATTATACACTAGGAGTAGGACAGATTTGGTGGAGTTGGCTTAATTTGGGACATTTTCAAATTCTAGATGGTCGTTCGTCTCAGCTGTTGCTATGGTAACAGTCGGTGACGGTCATATTAATATGCCAAAGATGTGTTATTTTGTTTATATAAATTTTATTAACAACGACGCTGTGTAATGTTGTTTTTTTGGAGGTGTTGGATCTGTATTTCAAACTTTAACCCATATTTGTGATTTGAGCAGGATTTGAGAAAATTGATAAAACTTAATTAGTCATTGTTTGACTAATCATTTTTTTTTTATAAAATATTTGTTTAGGTATAGGACTATCATATGAAGAGAAATGATCAGAGCTAAGGCTGTGACAATTTTCAAGTCATTTGATTGATTTATAAGCTTGGTTGCTATGGACTTTTGAATGAGATAATACTTTCTTCGATCTTAATATTTGGCGGCCATTTTCTCAATTTCTCAGTCTGCTGAGTTCTAACCCAGAAAAGGGTATTACTTACCGAATTTTTATCCTATTTCAAAAATGTATCCAATTTTAGAAAGCTCTTGGTGTACAGACTCCAAATCTATCAGAATCTTAATTTTGAAATTTTGCAAGAAGAGCCTGTTTTTGCTAGAGCCCCTCACATATAGCAGTGTGCGAAATTAGCACTGGTCCGAACGCCCGTGGCCAGTACATTTTTGGTCTGGCCAGTAAAAATTATAAAAGCACAAGTCCGACTGGAAAATTATAAAACTCTTCAACGGTTTTTATTCCAAATCACTCGAGAAAAAAAAGATAAATATGTATGCCCTTTTCTCGAAATATTATGTGGAAAACACATTTTCCTTTACAAGGTCACACTATCTGGCGTGAAACCGTGATGGGTTTTTTTCGATTGAAAAATCTGCCATGGCTCGAAATGTTCATCTATTTTATTATTTACTTTTCGCCGAGAGGTGAATTTTTACGTCTGACAGGTAGCAAGAAAACTTTTTTATGTTTAGTAAACTGACTTGAGACAACAATACTCACGCCTACGCCACATACATTTAATTATTCATTTCTAAATGCAAGAATTAAGCTCGGAAATACCGCGAAAAGCCGCTATTTGCATTGCGCAATGTCGTAGTTTCTCACACACTGACAGTTGGGAAGTAGCCAATTTTATAACAAAAAATTTCACACCAGCTATGCTTGTTTTCGTATAATTAGCACTAGTTTATAGCATTATGTCTATTTAGTCATTTAAGGCCGTCGTTCGCACTTCATTTGATGAATTTTAACAATAAAATCATTTTTGAGGTTTTATGATTATCTGTGAGTAATACTATCTAGGAACACATACCAGTCATTTTTTTCACTAAATTCTTCTTTATTTCTACACAATTTGGTTCTGAATGAACCCACCCTTTTTTATTTGGCCCTATTTCTGCTAAAACTATTGAGAAAAATCTAAAAACAATAGACATTTCATACGCGAAATACTGTGTTTCCGATTGGTAAACTGTCGCCATGTTGGATATGGTTAGAAAGCTTGGGATTTCCCCTATTGAAAGGAAATGACGTTTATGTGGGGTGTCTTGAAACCTTTCCTCTGTAGGTAGATAAAAATAGCAGGCGTGAACAAGTTTTGCATAAGTAATGAGGTTCCCTCGTGAATACGTTATTTGATTGGTCGGTCACATAGGTCAATGGCGAAGTGTCCAATCAGAAGCGGGCATTACTCTAGGTCAGTTCAATGGGCATGCGCACTAAGCTAGTGACCTATATCAATGATGGCTGCTGTATACCGATCCATACGGCATTGTTTATCAATATTTTTGAAGATTTTCAAATAAAATGCTTTTGAAATTGTTTAGATGACTAAATAAGTATGACAGACACTCATAATAAACAAAAAGGAGATGAATATTCGTCTGCTAGACCTAGTAGTGGTACTGATAGCAATACCATTACCAGGTAGGCCTACTGAACTGTCACTGATAATACTTGAACTTCAGTGGTTGATTTCTCAAAACAGTTTTTTTCTAGAGTTACCAATTTTAGTCACGCTATATCTCTGAAAGTTATGGTCAGATTTTCTTGAAATTTGGAATATAACTCCCTATATAATAGCTTTGTGCAATAGGAGATTTTTTTGTAAATCTGCAAAATAGTTCCTGATATATTGTTGCCATAGCAACAATGACACAGGAAATAATTTCGAAGTTAACATTAAAATGTGTATAACTTGCTTTCTAATTAATATTTTGTAATGAAACTTGCCTATTGCACAGATGAACATGCCAGTAACCTCTGTGCTTAATTTGAAAACATTCTGTTTAATAGTTTATGAGAAACTGGATGACTAAAAATATATACAGAAATCCAAGATGGCCGCCGTTTCCACAGCAACAGGTACCCCCAGGAAAATTTTTCAGTCGTTTTTGTATTACTCAATGGATGTGTTCTTAGATGTGTAAAATTGAAAGCTTTACCTCAATTATTAAAAAAAATGAAATTTTCTACTGTCCACCCCCTTAAAACATTGTCCAGAAATAAAGGCTATGGATAATTTATTAGAAAATTTGACAAAAATTCCATATATAAATAGGAATTTCAGGGAGCGTTACCTGTACTCAGCACGCGGGGCATGTAAATATGCAGCCATGCACAGCCACAGGTGTCGAGTCGTGTTTTGATATTAGATTAATTACGGATATTTAAGAATCTGAATTCTACACCTCAACGGTGTAGTATTCAATTTAGAACAGAAGTTTGGCACCATGATACTTGGAGAAATTTACGTCGATACGGATTATAGAATTGCTTGAATATTACGCGCCGAGGCTAAGCCAATTCACAGACTTTCAAGAATTTTGGGCATTACCATAGGTTTCGTATTACGATATTTATATGGAACAATGTACGTAAAGAGTGTTTGTGTACCTAAATGTTTGGATATGTGTGATGTGCCTGGTCTTTGATAATTTAGAGTGACAGGTTAGTTACTGAAGCGACATGTATGAAGAAAAGCTACCAGTGCAACTAAATTACTAATGTTTTACTTTACCAGTACTTTACTTTACTTTTGTGTAGCCTTTAGGCTAAATCACCATGTGTTTCGTGCTAATAATTTCCTTTTTTTTAATTGGCCTGTTTCAAATAAACTTTCCTTTCAATTTATTCCCAAATCCAAGATGTCACGTGCCCGAGTCCAAAATCGTCAAGGCATTCAAGTAGTTGTATTACTACTTTTGAATTTTTGGGCCAGTGAAATTGGGTCTGGGCTTGTAAAAAATTGTAATCTACTGGCCCGAATGGCTTGTGATTTCAAAACTTAAAAGTTATTGACTGTATAGCCATACCGGTATGAAATCTAGCAAGCGAGCTTGCCGATTGGTTGAAATTGTATGATAACGAGGCTCGAAGAATTATGAAGCGAAAGTCGATATAATTAAATAACTTTTCAGTCATATTTCAAGTTAATTATCATAAATCGTCTACCGGTAACATAATCGTTGATACATGAAGCAAGTTAGCGAAGAAAATAGATGTTAAAAGGTTTTATAACAACGATATATAACGGCAATGAAGACACTCGTAAATACATGTACACGTGGTCTGCTATTGCTAATCTATAAATAACTTCATCACTCGGGGACAACTTATAACTTATTACGATATTAAATTTTAAGGACAATACATTATTATTTTGCACCTCGCAACCGAATTTATAAAAAAAGGTCAAAACATGTCCATATAATTAATATCAAACCTGTAGGTTATGAGCCTTGGTTTACATGGAACCTACACATAGGTTTCGATGCATCCCCGATATGTTGAGGCCTGTTGATTCATATTCAGTGTCTCACTATTCAATACCTGAATCACGAGGAAGTGACGCGCAATAGCAGCAATACATAGATTCAAAAATAAATTGGGTTTAGCAGAGTTGACTCACAATGTCAAATACGTACAGTCAACGCTCTTCAAACGGTGGGACACAAAAAAACATTTGATACAAAAGTTCTTACCTGCAGATTTTTTTTTCTGTGGAAAACAATGGCTTTAGCTTTCACCTTCCTATCCTTTATATCGACTTTATTACCGCATAATACAATAGGAATATTTTCACAAACACGAACCAAATCTCTGTGCCAGTTGGGAACATTTTTATATGTGATTCTGGACGTTACATCAAACATAATTACAGCACATTGTCCTACAATTGATTAAATGTTTAAATGTTAGCTTACAGAACCAAATTATTTCATATATTTCACAAAACATTATCAGACAATGAAACATGCGCCCAAAGTAGCTTAGTCTTGACAGTCAACAAGGGCTGTCCCTTATTTTTTTTCTTTTGCTAGTGATCAAGGGCCATACATGTAATTCTGGCAATAATTGTCTGAAAAATCGTTGAAAATCAATAGGATTTTTCATATAACCAGATAAATGGCTACAAAACCAGTTATAATTTTCAGCTAAATATTTGAGTTTCAAATGGTCATATCCCATCTTTTGTCAGATCTATTGACATAAATGTATTGATTGGAATTATATCTGGTATGGTTTATTAACGATTTGTGCATTATATCGTCGTCGAATGATTATTTAGATTAGTTTTCTAAGGACAACCCCACCAAAGTATATCAGGTCAAGGACCATACCTTGAATATAATAACCATCTCTTAAGCCACCAAATTTTTCCTGTCCTGCTGTATCCCACACATTAAATCTGATGGGACCTCTATTTGTATGAAAAACCAATGGATGGACTTCGACTCCCAGTGTAGCTAAATAAAAGAAAAAAACAGTTTATTAACTTAACATCTCTAAGATTAACTAATATTTTGTCAGGAAATGGATCAGCCCATTTCAGCTTTAATTCATTGTTCTTGACAATTGTACAATTATTGAATTAAATAACCAAGCCAGATTATACATACCAACATATTTCTTTTCAAATTCTCCAGTGACATGACGTTTAACAAAAGTTGTTTTTCCAACACCTCCATCACCAACCAAAACAAGCTGAAATTACAAGGTTAATTTAAGACTTTAGTTGAATGCTTAATTATGTAACTTAAAACAAAGGCACAGAACTAATTAAGATCGTAATTGAGTTTGACCCAACCATTCATTAGCAAGATGTTTCTCACCTATATTATCAGTGTGAGCGCTAGACGCTCGCCACTTCGCCAATGGCGAATTTTCATCATCTGTGGCGATAATTATTGTTATAAAGTCGCCACTTTGGCGAAAAGGCCTATGTCATGTGGCCCTGTTGGTTCATTGTTTCTCTCTCGCGCTTGCCTTTTTAACAAAAACAAACAACCAAGAAACCCATTAAAAATTTCTAAAATAATGTTTGAAGAAAGCGTATAGACAGAAGGGATTTTACTGTCACCATTAGTTATCTTTGTTTTCATTGGCTGAAATTGTCATATTATTCATATATTGTCCAATCATGTCTCGTGTACCGAATTACGCACGATTTACAAAATGGCTAGAGATTTCACATTCTTCGATACCGGTACCATAGATATCCTCGTTTCAGCAACTAATCTATCACCCCTAATTATCCATGTCATACATTATCAGATTGCCCACAATTCCTTATTTAGGTCCATATAAATATCGTAATTTTAAACAGTCCTATTTCTTCGACATCGGTATGACAAGAAATTCGCCCGAATTCCCGATCGTATCGGCCTTGGCTGTCAGCCAAGAGAAGATTCATCACGCAAATTCACGTGGATACCTCCGAGTAACACAGCGGTGCCCTACTGTCAAATCCAATGCCTTAAATTTAATATAAAGACGTTGAGAAATGCGTTGAATTCAGATTCTAAAATATTTGTAATTGAATATCAAAACACGACTTGATTCGCACCTATTATTAGACGACATTTATACAATGTGTACGTATGGAGGACAAGTCACGCCCCCTCGAATTCCAACTATTCCGCTGAAAATTATGTTTAATAAAATACTCTATTGACCGTTCATAATAAACTTAATTTTTCAAAAAACTTAATTGTTGAAATACACAGTCACAATACAAAGAATTTGGCGCCTTTTCAATTCGAGCCACAATAATATTTATTTATCCTGGTACCGTTGGTAGAATTAGGTCGAATTAATGTGACAGGATATATAAGTGTCTAATAATTATGTGTACATCTAGATACTCCATGCTGTTTAGTCAAACAAATAAACGTAAGCCAATATAGGTTGTTATAAAATTGGAAGTAAAAGTTAATGTCTTTAAATTTCTGCTTGATGTTTTGAATACATATTTTATAAGCACTTGCTTCTAGCTTCAAAATGTTACATCCTCAGACTATATAATTGACCAAGATTAGTATTGGTACAAACAACATTTCATGAGGTCAGTGGCTAATAATAAATGTATGTGGCTAATACTTTTTTCATGCATTAGCCACAGTGGCTAATGAATTTTAGAACCTAGCGCTAACACAGATTATCCGATATAAATGGTTTCACACAGATCGTTTGCCCCAGAATTGGATAATCTAGCTTGTGAACATGAACATATAGACTTGATATTAACATTAAGTCATTTGAAGTGATTAGGTTGAGACATGAATGATGCATTCAGATTCTTTAAAAAAATCTAAATTTGTTGGAAAATTAGTGACGAACCCAGGGCATCATTTTTGACAGGCGTTTGCGCGCTTGCACCCGTAATCTTGAAAACACAAGCGTAGGTTATAGCTCCTGCTAACAATTCACACGATTTCAACAGTTTTATCAAGAAAGTCTAGCTTAAAACTATATACATTTCTTTCCCGCCTTTGGCATCGAGCCAGAGATTTACCCCAAAATAAGTATTTTCTGTTGTAAGCATAAGACCGGCAAATCAAGTACTTGACAACCAATGACATGTTCAATGAGCGTATTTGTCTGCTAGAATTTGGATACATTCAATAGAAATATTGAATAAAAAATGTCTTAACACCAAAAATTTCTTTTTTTACACCATTTAGAATTTTGGATCGACTACATGTAGATGGTTAAAAAAAGCTCCTGCGAACAAATTTGCAAGTGCGTTTGTATTTGCTCCCGCGAATATAGGTGCAAGAGCATTTTGTGACTCCTGCATGTTTTACAGAAATGAGGCCCTGCGAACCAAGACAATTTATCAATTAAAGACTTTTATTAAAGAAAGGCTTTACAGTACCAGTACTGTGGCCATATCCATCCACAAATTTTCAAGTCTTTTAGTTTTATTTATTCATACGAGTCCCAAGGAGTCAATAAATTATCAAAGACCAACCAGGTTACACATTATTCATAAGCATGTAGGTACATAAACATGCTTTTAAAACTTTTATTTAAGGTCTTTACATGTATTGCTCCATATGAATATCTTAAAATGTAAACGTTTTATTTCTTCCAACATTGGGAGGCCTATACATTCTTGCAAGTCGATGAACCTACTTTGGATGAATGACCTGAAGATTAATGCAATTCAGTCTATAATCTATATCAATTTAAATTCTGCCAAGTCAATTCAAGTAATATTTAGTCCACATCAAGCAACAGGACGCTTTAATTTGCTTGCTACATTTACCAGTCAGGTGTAAAAATCGACTTTACATACATAAGTATTATTTTATATTTACCTTAAACGTTGGTGGTTCGGGTTCCAATTGCTGTCCAAGAGCTGCCATTATATATAGTTTTTTTTTTTCAAACAGTGTTTTGTTATGTTCTGAAAGGGAAAAAAACATAATATAAATGTCATCCAGTAGGTTTGGTTAAGCTCATTTCATATTTTTCTGGGTGAGTAACCCTGTTCTCAAGATTTCAACAAGAAAAGTACCTTGGAACAGGTAACCCGGCCTAAGAAACAAACAGCAAATTATGAACAATTAAACATTGAGAACTTTATTCCTAATCCTAATCTCACTCCTAAGAAAATAACAATGTCAACTCCAGTCGGAAACCAGAATAAGGAGTGATTTTATTTTGGGGCAATATATAACTGATCTGTAAATATATTTATAAATAGTAACTTAGTTGTTTATTCTTGATTAAACCAGGAAAAGTCAGTCAATACCAGACTTTTCAGGACAAAACCAATTTCAACCACATCCTCGCACAAGGCTACAAGTAGGCTACACTAGCCTACCATATTTTAAGATATTACTACTACTAGGTCTAATTAAAAGAAGGTAAGGTTACAAAAAATATTAATAGTAATTCAACAATTTTATTTTGAAAGTTTCTGGAAACCCTATATTTATATACAATTTTCATTCTTCGTCTTTACGATTTACACACTACTCAGTCTACTGACTAGGCTACTGCTAGCCTACACAAGAAAGTAGATCTATCTAGATCTATACAATGAAATAAAGATTCTTTCTTAAATCTTATCTACTTTTATTTTTACCTCCTCGCGGCTAGGGTTGATTATAAAATGTCTATTTTTACTAATAGTAATAATACTACTACATGTATGTCAGAATGAGGGCAAGATCAGCCCAGCAACAAAATTAGTGTTCTGGTGGCTGGATTTTATAACTTGTGCAACAACATTATTTATATTAATAATTACGCAGTCGAAGACTAGTTATTTATTACCGGAAGCACGGCGTTGGCAAGTCGATTTTTTTAGGGTGTCTCAAACGTGCAAAACCAACAATAATCTGATCAAATGTACTAAAAACAGTTATTTTTAAAATTAAATTCATGTGCTAAATAAAATTATGAAATATAGTAGACACATTGACTGTATAAGAATAAAAGATAATATAAACAAACCGAACGGGTCAACCAAATCATATGTACTCATTGAGAAAATGTATCGCTTCGGACATTAAATGTAGTTCACTAGCTAAACTATACATAAAATATTCAAACTGGGTTATTAATCTTATAGATAATACTATTTTTAATATAAAACAAGAAAAAAAGTCGCGGATGACTCTAGATTAAAAATGCTTTCACTCACCAACCTGCGTGTAACAAGTCAAAATGGCGCTAAAGGAAGATTTCTGAAGGTAGTCAGAGCAGTTCTAACCGGTTCAAAACATTTGGCGCGCAATTTAATATTAGAAATTGTTTATAGAGCTATTAGAGTTATTCCCCTTCTGAACGAAATATTGTCATTGACATTATCACCATGTAACTTAGTGGACTTGCCCAAGGAGCTTGCCCTTTTACCTGTTTTACTCACATCGAATTGCCACTAATTTCACCCTACATTAGTTCATTCGTCTAGGGGGGCTTTAGCCCCGGCATTAATTTTTAATAGTGAAAATAAAATGTCGCCAAAAGCTCAAAAAAGCGAAAAAAGGTTATGGGAGGGGGGGGGGGGTTGGTCAGTAGCCCCCCCGAAATCGGGCCCGCTCCGCGGCCCCTGGGCAAGGGTAGTTATTTCTTAGCTTACAGACTACAAATATTCAATCACACAACGGTCTTTATTTTATCTAATTTAATTATTCTCTTATTTAGAATTAAGTTTCGAGTGGTACTTCTCAATTGTTTTTTTGCTATTAGGCTAGGCCTAAGTCTATATAAAGGAAAAACGCTAAATTCACTTGCCTCCAGCACATGTACATGTACTTCAAGATGCTCACTAAGCGGGATCATCCTGTATTTGGTTGAAGTATCTGCTGTCGATGGTGGCTCATTCTCAACTTAAGCATCATTTGGGTTTTTCCTTTAGGCCTACCTTCCCCATGCACCCCGGGCACCCTATAAGGTAAATTACATAATTCGATTTGCAATTCTTTGCCTGTTTGATATCAAATGTATTATCATCATTATTTTTTATCGATAATCCCTCAACGATAATGTCACAGGTTTTACACTTTGAATTACAACATTTCGAAACCACTGGAGTTGAAGCGACTGAATCAGGGGCGGATTGGGGCCGGGGACCGGCCCGGGCTCCCGTGTCAGAGCGGCCCCTTTTACTGACCGTGGAGCCCGTACGGGGGCGGGTAGCTCTTCTCCGGGAAAATTTTGAAAAATAATCCCCAAATATGCGATTTGGTGGCATATCTGATTGATCGGGACGGGGACTGAGATAACGTTCTTACACTGGGTGGCAGAACCCGAAATGCCCGAAAATTTTGAAAATTTAACCACCGCTAATGCCCGTGTAAGCAACTCCAAATGTTTCCAATGGTTTTGTAGCCGAAATAAAATAAAACCAAGTAAGAACACCAAACCATAAGTAAAATTCTTAAAAAAAATCTGTAAAGGCAAAATAGTGTAATCATGCAAAATAGTGTAATCAGCAAATGGACTGTTCACCACTCTAAATTCGAACCACCCAATCAGCTGCATTCAAAAATAATAATCGATGCTCAGTATAAATTCGCGGTATGCAATTAAAAATGGGGAGAGAGAAAAATGGGATTTAACGTCCACTCAACACAAATTAGGTCATTTCGGGACTAACATATGGTTTAATTTTATTTCAATAATTCGCTTGCGCGTAGGGTCTTTAGCAGTGGGAGAAACCGCTGGACCCGGAGAAAACCAACGAGGTTAAACAGGCGATCCTACTTCTTGCCACGTACAACCGGGGATTCGAAACCACGCAGTTGACTCAATGACAGACTTTATGATACAGCGCGCGCACTCAAACCAATCAGCCATCCACCCCCTCAATTAAAAAAAGGGAAATTAGTGTTTTATTAGCGCTCGATGACAGTGTAAGGGAAGCAAAACTAGAAATACCCGAAAAAAAATTCAGGTTTACAGACAGCGGCACCGGTTTTCTTCGAGAGGCGAAGAAGCGGAGCTGACCTTGTATCGACCCCGCAAGAAAATTTTGGCATATTATTATTTGACGGTCGCAAACGCGTTTCACTGCCATTCAAGCCCGTAAAATTCATGTTTTATTAGATTTCGGGCACTTTATTTTGCCAAGTAGATAAAATAATTTGTTTTTAGCTTTACCCGTCTGCCCGAAAAGTCAGCGCCCCCCCCCCTTGCTCGTACGTCTTTGTTGAAGAATTGAATGCGGACATGCAGTATATAGGCGTACGGGACACAATTCATTTTTGAGACTATTCCCGACATCCAAAGTAATGTTTAACACCAGCCTCAGGAAACTCCAGGAAAGCTTCTCGCACTCATATTCAGCCAGCAGACCAGCTATGGATCAAATTTTGCTGAAGTTGAATTTTTTGGGAGTTATATACGAACCACCGGCCGACGTTTCTGGCGTATCCCACAAACAGGGTGCAGGTGACTTAATAATTAGTAAATTTGCGAGCGACAATGATGGGTGAATCCGATGACATTTTCGGATGAAATTCGGAATCCCCATTGCATGATTCCGAATTCCGGCTCACACCAAGCACACCCGGCCCAGAAGGTCTATTATACCAGCCCATTCCAGACTCCAGTTATGACTTGGCGGCCGTTAAAGCCACGGGCCAAATACAACATGATCATCATCGCTCCATGGCTGGTGCAATACCCCCTCCCTCCCCATATTATGTTCAGCAGAAAAAAGGTTTTATTTAGAAGAATTGGACAACAAATATAAATCATTTTTTGTACGACCGGCCCTTTCCATTTATATCCGACCGGCCCTTTTTCTTTATATCCGACCGGCCCTTCGGGCGATCGCCCGATGGGCCAATCCGCCCCTGGACTGAATCATATTTAGAAGATGTTATAATCCTATCTATATTGGAAGGTTGATTTAGACTGTTGATTATATTTGTTTTTCTCAATATTTTACCCATCGTTTATCGTTTGGCTATTTTTAAGGATATGGATGTTTTTTTCAATGACATATTTTCCTGTGGCGCATTGAATGTATAACTAAAGCAACGTTCCTTTTATCAGAGTTTACAGGTTGTCGTCGGTAAGACGCTTTGATCCAGACTCAATGCTCTTTGGTTAGCATCGTGATGTTAACATATCTAATAATATACAGACTACTGTACTGGCGCTGGATATTTTTGTTTTAGTAAGAAACATTCTAGTTCCTGTAGTCTCTGAACTTTGACATCTTAATTGGACGCAATTGTACAAATTCGTCATAGTTAAATTATATGGGATGTTTCGTTTCGTATGAGATGATGGGTGACAAGAATTTAAATTTAAATGTGTATCGGGTTTTTTTTTAATACACACCAGTTTCAACAGAGCCGTTCCCGTGTAGGTTTACTGTCACATCCCGAAAATTTAACGCGGATTGACTCTGCTAAATTGTAAACTGAATACTGCCATCTAAACTATTTAACATTTTATAATATGAAGCATTGGGATGATTTCTTGAGATACCCTGAGTATCACAGAAAGATCATCTAAGAACTGTTTCCATGAAGTTTTAATAAAATCACCGAATTCATTGCCAAACGTTGTTGTCGCTCTCTCATATCATATTTCCTCATGATAACCTAAAGTTAAAGTAGCATGCCATAGGTAGGACCAACTTGCGTACCCCTAGCAACTCCCTTGATTGGTGTAGCGTTTTGGAGAGAGAGAGAGAGGGGAGAGAGGGAGAGAGAGAGCTGGTGGTTTAGCGCCCACTCGACACAAACTAGGTCATTTCGGGACAAACATATGGGGCAATTTCTTTTCAATAATTCGCTGGCGCGTAAGGGGTCTTTAGAAGTGGGAGGACCCTCAGAAAACCCACGAGGTTAGACAAGCTACCCTACCTCCTGTCACGAACAACCGGGGATTCGAAATATAGTATAGGCTATTGAAGTAAAATATGTTATTAGATATCACAAGGTCTAACGCAATCAACAAACTGAAGAAACCAGAAAAAAATTTGAAGAAAGAAATTTCTCTGGTGACACTGGGTAGCCATTTTCCCGGAAGGGACGAATCACACGACTGTCACGTGACATGTATTTATTTTACGTGTCTGGATGACCGAATCACTTAAAAATATACACACGCGTAGAAAAATAGATCTTTACCAAAACTTGAATTTGTACACTTAAAATCTAATTTTGTTATGTCAGCGAGTTGACTTTGACTCAAGAATAGTTTTACAACAAACGAAACGACGATCCGACCTCTAGTTTTCGAGAAAATGACCCAAAAAAGATTGACCAATCAGAGGTCAGAATGGGCGGGGCTTAGGTCTGAACAAATTTGGATAAAATGGACGGCATATGGTCCCAGAGGCCCCCGGTCCCGCGGCTGACTCTGGGAATGAAATTGGATCTAATGCACCGAGGATTAATGAATTTGAAACCCGGCCTGGAATGAAGTCTGCGTGGTTATTTAGCCAATGGCAATATTCGACAGCTTTTAATCCCTGGGCCCTGTTTCACGAAAACTTAAACTAAAATCCTTAAAATCGATTTTAACTAAAATCAAAATGAGATTTTAAATTTTAAGCGTTTCACGAAGATCGGTTGTAACTTAAAATGCAATTTTAATAGATTTTAGTTAAAATCGCTTGCGCCCGCGCAGTGCAGATTTCCGCTTCGGGCACTAACGGTGAAAGCAAATACGCTTCGAAACTGAAAACTGTTGACAGGCTGAATTAACGGTTACATTATCCATAGGGAGAGTTTCATACGTTGTAGAAATGTTTGTACATGGTCAGAAAGTCGTAGAGAGATGAAATAAATGAGTTTATTGCGTATTATTAGTTTCGAAATGTATTGGTGGGTTGACCTTGAACTTGGCATTTGATTTCCTCGCAGGCTTAAAGGAGCTAAGTCGCTAACATTTTGGACCTAGAAATGGACACAAATGGGTAGCATCGCATATAATAATGTAATATGAATGTGTATACCTGATTTGCATTCAATTGCTGCCGTTTTTAGTCTAATTTCAAAAAAGTTATGTTCGGTGAAATCGCGAGGTATTCCAATCGATGGGCGATTGTCATAGCGTCTTGTTAATCCAGTCTACACGGGAAGTGTTTTTGCGCATGCTCATCAGTAAGATAAGGCTGTTCTGTTTGGACGTGGATCGTGGTTTGGCACTTGTGTGTACTATTGCTTAAAATGTTCAATAGGATCGACGATTCTATGTATTTCAAAGTGTTTTTATAAGAATAAACTGTTGATAAAGACGCATTCATGGGATACTCATTGCATTGATTGATGTGGATCATTTCGCGACGAAACTTTTCACTCTGTCACTCAGTTTGACACTTGATAATGATAATCATAGTATTAGTAGTACGGTAGCTAGTATTGATAGACTACTCGACTCGAGAGATGAAGATCCAGATTGTTTACTAATTGGATTGTGGATTTTAATTCATAGAAATATATCACAGGTAGGTAATAATTATGATACTACCTATCAAAACAACACAGTTTATTTGTCATGAAATGTTGATATTTCGATAATGATAATTCGTTTTAAGTTGTCGGTAGGCCTACATACACACACTGGTAACATGAATGTAATCTCAGATTAATTAACTGGAGGATTAACGGCCTTTGTGTGATATTTTTCATTTGGTGGCTTCATTTTCATACTTGAATTCAACTATCAAAATTGCCCTTTCTTTGATCTAAAAATATGGCTTCTCACTGAATCATATAAATATTATAAATCCATTATTATTATTCCATCAAATATCGAATGATGGTATTGTATCCCTACACATCATACTCAGAATGGCAGAAGGACCTGTATGCGTGCATTGTAATAAACTTGTTAGAAAAAGTGCCCAAGCAATATCATGTGATAGTTGTAGTAAATGGACCCAGGGCATGTGGGACAGGTAAAATAATCTATAAATTCTCATTTTTCAAGAGAATGGTTAACAAAATCAGAAATGTTTTATTGCAATATGCTACTATTCCATGAAGTAAATTTATTGGGTCACTGTTATTTTGTCATTCTAATATTTATGTACATGATTGTTGTTTTTCAGATTTACAATTGCTGCTCTCAAGAAAGCTGTCGAAGAAGGTTCCACAAGTTATATTTGTAAAGCTTGTTGACCCAAAGAGTCATCTGACAGTTCTAACCAGCCGATACAACTAGTTCAAATGAGTCATCAGACCTTGAACCACCAGCACCAAAAAGAGTATTTCAAGGCAAGGGCAAAGCAACAGCAACGACTAGTAAAAAAACCCACACAAGTCTGTGGAGACAACGTTAGAAAGAGTAAACAGATTACAAAAAGAGAGATGTGAAAGTCTTGAAGTGAGTTTTATTACTTAATTAAAAATGTAATACATAAATTGTTTATTTCTCAAAATTGAGGGAATACACCATCAAGTAAAGAATAATGTTTACAATAAACTAATATTTTACTATATTAATATATTGCATGTCATAAGATAACTATTTACAGAATATGATCTCAAATGATAAAGACAAAAAGTGAAATGTTATAATGACTACATTTATTTATACAGGATATGATTTGAAAGATCTTGGGCTGTAAGGCAAATATTGACATGTCATAAAATAACTAATTATAAAAACTATCTTTCAGGATATGATTTCTAATCTCACTGGGGATACAGCAAAAGTGTTGCTATTGTTAGCAGCAGTATCGACACCCGGCATACAGACAATTCATTTACTGGAGGTTCGGTCGACTTGGCGAAGGAAACCGTCTTGGATCTGTATCTGACAATTTTTTTTAGATGATTGTAAATGTAAATGTTTTTAGAGAGTAAATGAAGGTGAACAATGGATTTTATTAATTCTGGCTGGAATGTAGGTGTAGTCTTTTGGGGACATCAGATGTACTGCCGTCAATGAACCTGATCTTTTGGAATATTTTTTTCTGTGTCTGCAAATAAAATAATGAGAATAATAAATCTTTTATTATGAAATATGGTTCATTTTTCTTACTTCAAGACACCTAGACCATTTCGGGACTAACATATGGTTTAATTTTATGTCAATAATTCGTTTGCACGTAGGGGTCTTTAGCAGTGGGGGAAAACCAGAGTGCCCGAAGGAAACCCACGAGGTTCAGAAGGTGCCCCTATATCCATGCCACATACGCTCTAGAGGTCGAAGTGTGGCACTGTAGACCACTAGGCCATCCCAACCCCCCAGGTACTTTATAAGAAATAAAATGGTGTTGAACGTCTTACTGTTTCGCTCCGACTAGGCTTATGAAGACAGGCATACATCATCAAGTGTGTTATGAGTGAAATTTTGCATGGCCTTCTCTTATATTAAAGTCCAACAGTCAAGGGGCTCTTTTACGCGCACGCCAATGTATCCACAGGACCTCAGTTTTCCGTTCCATCTTAACGACTAGGCAGCATTTCTTGTCAGGTACTCCACCACTAACATGGGGAAACCACATTTGAAATCCTGATGAACTTTCTCTCGACCAATGCAGGGATCAATACATGATCTCCAGGATAGTGAGCCAGCGTCTTACCTACTTAGTCGTTTGGCTACCATACTCAGAGAGATAGACAAATGGGGGTATACTGTCAACGCAATGCAGGACATTATGGGTACAACCTATAGTATATTTTTAACAATAATTAATAATTTGCTCTTGAGAAATCTCATGAGATTGGGAAGGAACTTTTCTCCTTGTTACGTACAAGCTCAAAATCGAAACCAAGTCACTTGACAAAGCCTGGGAACAAAGGGGAGAATAACAATGAGGGTGGGTAGGTGACCCTACTATGTCACACAGAAATTAGGAAAACAACCCCACTAGACTTAATGACAGATCATGTTATCTATAGTGTATGCAAAAGACCTTTTGATGCCTTTCTATAAAACACAATGAATCTAAATAAATACAAAGGTATACACAAAAAGTAAGCTTTGTCTGGCAAATAATAGCATGTATACTCCTGTAATAATTTTCTATAAACATGCAAGTAAAACTGAAACCTTACTCATAATGGAGTTTTACAGTATCACTATCTGGTACATAATCACTGTCCTTGTCATCATCGTCATATGTTAGACCAGCCTGTTCAAAATCAATCTCTTCCATCAAACATCTACTGCCATCATTTGTACCAACAGTTATATTCATCTGAATCCTATAAGATTACACATGTAAAATGGGATATAAATATCTGTTAACATTCTTTTGCATTGTTGATAAAAATTACTTGCAGACCTTCTTATTTTAGACATATAAATTTAAAAGTAAACATATATATACATTTACAGCAATTTCAAATTTCAGGAAAGTAAGCAGAAACCCTACTCTACATTTAAAATTGAAGAAATAATGTACTCGTCTGTAACCAAATATCATTTACTTACTCATCCATAGTTATATCATGTTGGCTAATATTCAAATCAACCCGCCTTTTACTGGTACTAGGAAGTGGTTCAATATGACTGAGGCCTTTATTTGAACTAGAACTGAAAATTAAAACATGTAGTGTAATAAAATATGTACATGTTTGTTTGATTCTAAATACATATGCCTAAGAAATGAATAATAATCCCAAACCACAAACAAAAACAATACAAATTACAAAAGAGAGAGAGAGAGAAATGGGGTTTAACGTCCACTCGACACAAACTAGGCCATTTTGGTATTCGCTGGAGCGTAGGGGTCTTTAGCAGTGGGAGGAAACCGGAGGACCTGGGGAAAACCCCTGAGGTTGGACATGCAACCCTGGTACTCCTTGGCACGTACAACTTGGGGATTTGAAACCATACCAGTTAACTCAATGACAGGCTTTATGATACAGCATGCACATGCTAACCATTCGGCCATCCCCCCCCCCCCCAATTACAAAAGCTTACCCATGAATAGATCAAACTTCTTACAGATGCACCTCTTCTACATTTTTGACAGCTGGTGTACTTGTAGTGGCTACAACATGTTTTTGAGGAGTCTTCATTCCGGAAGCTACATGTATAACAGTTCTGCTAGATGTTGACAGTTTCCATCTATAAATTTAAAATTTTCAGTTTTATCATAAAAGTAATAATATAGAGGTAATTGCCACTTTGAGATAAATTCTAAGTGTTAGTGAAGGTATAATGGCTAATGCAGTCCATGTTAAAGTAATTTTTTTTAATCTAAATCATAATGTATTATCAAAGTTAATGAAATCTAGATGTACCTCCAGATATAAACCTAGGCACTACATACTACACACTATAGAAATTAGACGATTTATTTAGCTGAAGGTATCTAATGTCTAAGACTTTGTTTTATTCCATTGATTTAGTCTTTATTCACTGCAGGTTTCAAACTAAACTACTCCCTGTCAACTTTTACTTTGTTAATCATCGGAAAATTATATGATATACAAGCGATAGAGCAATTTTCGACATCGTCTTCATCGTAAATATTATAGGCCCGTTTTAAAATTTTCAGATAGAATATTTGTATACGATAAGTAAGAAACACACAGAAAGCTACGGTTCATTTTACTGCCTGTCTAACATGTTAAAAATATAATAGTCTTTATTCACAATCTTCAAAATAGCTCTGTTTATTAAAAAAAAGTTAATTTATGCCATTACAAGTTACAGTAGTCAATTCCAAAATCAAATAGATTTCCAACTCTGCTGAGAATCAAAATCATTCATCTTTTTTTTCATTTTCATAGATATCTTTCTGCTTACGACGAAAATAATGGGGCATATTTCATAAGATTGCTAAAGATCTTCCCTATAATTATAAGGTATAACAAGTCAAGCGGCAGATAATAAATTAATTTCGAGAGTTCGTCAAACCAAGCAAAATTGAATATATTTCCTTACCGTTCATAATAAATTTGGCAGCCTGATCATCATCTACTGCATTCATCTCAAGTTTTAGCAATTCCAACGACCTATTTCTGATAGAATGTTGATCAGTGATCCTTTCTTTGTCTTACTGTATTGCTTGTCATATTCCTGTTTTCTTTTATTCGCCGGGGTGCTCATTATTGATCTTCTTTGTCGTTTCTTCGTTTGTTGTTTGTCAGCCATTTTGTCATTACTTTGTAGAATCCGCGTCCAAGATATGAACGACCGCATTGACTTGTGGGATATTCTAGCCTCGTTCTCTCAGTGTCTTATTACTTATTGATGCTAAGACGCACAATGGTACACGATTCGTGTACCATTGTTAAAAAAAATATTTTATTTTAAATATCGGATATCAGACGCCAATCTTTTCCCGGTAAGTTTACATCATCAATGTCGATTTAATTTGACCAATAATTCGTGTTTTCGAGGCCGAAGATTTTGGAGGATCTTGAGTTACGGACTTAGGTCCTTTAAGTGGAAATAATGTGTATCGATAAACTAAAGCGCTTGAATTTCGCAGTTTTATAGCAATTTGGAAAAGAGAAACTATTGAGAATTTTCACAAACAAATTATGATATTCGTCACTCAAAAGACTAATCTAGGCTGCAATTTTTTGTCGTAGTTTAAAAGTATATTAATATTGAAATTAAATAAATACGCCAAAAAGCCAATGTTCCGATGCCTAGATTTGAAATGTCATTCTCATAGACACTTTCAATGATACTTTGAAAAGCAGAAGAGTCTATCTATCTTACTTAATTAAATGATATTTTTCCCAAGATAAAATAGCTTTGGCGCCTTTTTTTCTTAATTTATGTTGTTTTATTAACGTAACTTCATTAAGAAATAATAATAAATTTATGATATTAAAATTTTATTTCAAATAGGCCTATTACATTTTTGAATAAACACATTCTAGATTATTGATTTATCTTTTTACAAATCATCATAACCCCAAAAACATGAGTAAATACTTCATATGGCATGTCTAGTATTATAGGCCTTTAGGCCTTCTAATACAAAGAAATTTGCTATATTAAACACGAAGATATTTTCTTTATAGACAAGGGTGCTTTTCTTTCCATGACATTGGATATAAATGTTCTTTTAGTGTGTAGTTTACTGGAGTTTTGGGTGTTTTTTTCTCTTGGAGTTCTAATATGGGGCGCCATCCAAATGCTTAGATTACCTTACAATAAAATAAACGGATGGACAGTAGCTGTATATCCCATGCTATGAAAATAAATTGAATGAAAATTGTTTTTGTGAATGATTGTATGTTAAAATTATGTGCCAATTATATCTGTATGTCGCAATAGATCAAACAATGTAGCTCTAATCAATGTTTGTTAATGTAGTGATTTTAAGTTAGGAGAGGGTGACAGCTATCCTAAGTTACAATCGATTTTAGTTAAAATTGTCCTTAAAATAGTTTTGTGAAACGCCACTATTTTAAGTTAGGATACAATTGTAACTTACAATATTATTTTAGTGGATTTTAGCTACAATGCTTAAAATCGTTTTGTGAAACGCTTCTATTGTAAGTTAGGATGAAATTTTAGTTTACAATGATTTTAAGGAGATTTAAGTTTTCGTGAAACAGGGCCCAGATCTTTGCGTATTTTGTTATATAACTTAACTACATCAAAGCTAATGAGTGTACTACCAGGTTCTAAATACAGTATAGATAATGTAGAAAATCTATATCATCGCGAAGAAAGGCTTTAACGCGAGAAAATAATGGTTTTAAGATAATGTCTATAAATTTGTTGAGTCGTTGGATACTTCCATTCTTATACGTAGACTTCAATTTAAATTCGGTATTTGCGGCTCTGCATTCAATCTTTTATTGGAAGAAAGCAGTAGGTGATATTGTCAGAAAATAATATGGTCTCAACTTTCATTTGTATGCCGATGATACTCAATTATATATTTCATTTACGCCTAATTTCTTGTCTATCCTCTTTCAATTTATCAAAATTGCAACTTGAGAACTGTATTAGTGAAATAAGAAAATGGATGTCAAAGAACTTTCTAAAATTGAATGATGATAAAGCCGAATATTTGTTTTTTGACTCGAGGCACCAATTAAGTAAATTTGCATATGATTCCCTATTGTAATTGGTAATTGTTTAGCCCCTGTTTACCTCTCAGATCTTTTAGAACTCTTTACATCTGGCCGAACATTGCATACATCAGATAAACTAATTTTTCAACCAGTCCCTTATGGTCAGCGCTCTTTTAGTTATCAAGCACCTGTTTTAT
Source organism: Patella pellucida (assembly GCA_917208275.1). Taxonomy (NCBI): domain Eukaryota; kingdom Metazoa; phylum Mollusca; class Gastropoda; family Patellidae; genus Patella; species Patella pellucida. The sequence continues at coordinate 26,254,394 of OU795041.1, forward strand.
GGAATAATCCACCATTTAGTTTAAGATGTTGTACATCTATATTCCTCTTAAAAACACATTAAAAACACATTAATTTAATCACACTCCTAACTGACTCTGTATACAATTTATTGTTAACATGTTCATAATCTTGTTGTTTATTTATGTCTACTAGCACATTGTCACTTTGTAAAGTGCCTCTGAACATGTTAAATGAAAGGGCGCACTATAAACATGCTGTCATATTCTAGATTGGGTGATTTCAAATGTTGCTGACAGTACTTTGGAAGATGTCGCTGTGTTAGATCTACAAATCTCGGACCACTTTCTGGTGTCATGCCTTCTTAATATCCAACCACCTCCCAAACCGTTGACAGAAATCAAATTCAGAAATCTGAAACGAATGAACAGTGAGGCTTTCCGTCATGATTTAATGACATCAAACCTTTTTCTTCATCCACCGTCTACACTTGATGAATTTGCTCTCAACTATAATAGTACATTGAGGGTTCTGTTGGATAAGCATGCTCCAGTAAAAACCAAGAAGATTCCGTTCAGACCTGACACGCCATGGGTGTACACTGATGATGTGCGTTTACTTAAATCTGAAAGGCGTAGAGCTGAACGAAGATGGAGAAAATCATCTCTAGAGGTTCATCGTCAAGCATATGCAGACGCCCGAACCCGTGTTGTCAAAGAAATCAGATCAGCTAAACAAAGTTACATGAATACCAAGATAGCTGAATCATTGAAGGACTCCAATGCTCTCTATAAATTGATGTTTCGGCTTATGGGTAAGAAAGACAAAGATACAACTCTTCCTGATCTTGATGGACATCAAGCGATAGCAGAGGCTTTTTCAAATTATTTTACAGAGAAGATACATAGTATCAGAAGACAACTTGACGACATGGAATTTGTATCATCAAGTACTACCTCCGCCCCTCCCCCCTTAGTTGAATTTGCAACTCTCACTGAGGCTGATGTACTGCCCATTGTAAAAAGGTCAAAACCAACAACCTGTAAGCTTGATCCTGTTCCAACAACACTGATCTTTGATCATCTCGACCTCTTTTTACCAGTCATTACACAATTAGTTAACCTGAGTATTACTGAAGCGAGAATGCCTACAATATTCAAAACAGCTCTCGTTAAGCCCTTGCTGAAGAAACCAGGTCTTAATTCTGAGGAGTTGAAGAACTACCGCCCAGTATCAAACCTTCCCTTTATTTCCAAAGTGATAGAACGTGCAGTTTGTCTTCGTCTTTCGGAACATCTATCACTACATAAACTGTTCGAGCCTTATCAGTCTGCCTATCGCCCATTCCATTCTACAGAATCTGCTCTTCTTCGTGTGTCCAATGATATACGTACTGGTATTGACAGTGGCAATGCTGCTCTTTTGGTACTACTTGATTTGAGCGCAGCATTTGATACCATCAACCACAATAACCTACTCTCGAGGCTGAAAGATGACTATGGACTTGCTGGTAATGCACTAAATTGGTTTGGGTCATATCTAACAGACAGAAGTCAAAGTGTTGCAGTTCACGATTGTGTCTCTGCTCCTGTTGACCTAACCTGTGGAGTTCCCCAAGGATCTGTATTGGGCCCGGTACTGTTTACCCTGTACACTAAAGACTTGGGTTCACTTATTAGTGACCACGATCTCCTTAGACATTTTTACGCTGATGACTCTCAAATAATGTCTATATTCAAGCCTACCCCGATGTCAGCTGCATCAACCATATCACAACTTTCAAAATGTTATGAACAAATTAAGTTGTGGATGACAGCAAATAAACTAAAACTTAATGATGAGAAAACTGAAGCTTTACTTCTTGGTCCTGTATCTAGACGTGATCTTTGCGGTATAACCCAGGTCCATGTTGGCAACCTGTCTATTCCGATTTCAAATAGTATAAGAAATCTTGGAGTGATGTTTGATAGTAACCTTAACATGGAAACCCATATCAACCATATATCTAAAGTGTGCTATCTCATTCTACGGAACATTGGGTGCATCAGGAAGTATCTTAATGCTGATTCTACAAAGATACTGGTGTCCTCGTTGATTCTTTCCAGAATAGATTACTGTAATAGTTTACTGGCTGGTTCTCCTACTTCTCTTGTTTCGCGACTCCAAAAGATCCAAAACACAGCAGCTAGAATAATATCTCTGGCTCCTCACTACAGTCATATAACTCCAATTCTTAAAGAACTCCATTTTCTTCCTGTTAGTTACCGAATCAAATTTAAAATTCTGTGTTTTACATTTCGATGTTTAAATGGCACTGCCCCAAAATACCTGAGTGATCTCTTACAATTATATACTCCTGCAAGGACCTTAAGATCTGAAGATAAGAAACTGCTTGTAGTGCCTAAGCCTAAAACGGTCCGTTTTGGACAAAGGACTTTTTCCTACTCCGCCCCAACTGAGTGGAATGATCTGCCACTGGAAATAAAGAACTCTCCAAATATTGCTGTGTTTAGATCCAGACTTAAAACCTTTTTGTTTAAGAAAGCATTCACTTTATGACAGTTGTGATCATTTTTGGCTGCGCTTTGAGCATGCTCATGCATGGATATTGCGCAATATAAATAGACTATTATTATTATTATTATTATTAATAATAATAACGTGAATAAATGCATAAAGGACCAAAGTCGGTAACTCAAAATCCTCAAAAATCTTGGACATCGAAAACACGAATTATTGGTCAATTTAAATCAACATTGATGATGTAAACTTACCGGGAAAAGATGAGCTTCTGATATCCGATATTTAACATTGGTACGCAAATCGTGTATCATAATGCGCTTCAGAGGGACGAGGCAAGACACATTGAACTAAATCCAACGGAGCTATGTAGACTGGAATAACTAGAAGCTAGAAATTTGCACTCGACTGAGATTGCTGGCTTATTTCGCCAAACATAACTGATTTGAAATTGGAGTAAAAACGGAAACCATTGAATGTAAATCAGTTTATATACATTCATATTTCAGTATGGAGTATATATTGTGGAATGTAAATGTTTTGAAGAGACACCTTGACGATGGTGAATTTATTTCTTACTTATCAAACTATAATATTATTAGTCTTAATAAAACATGGTGTGGCGATGAGTCAGTTAATTTTAAGGATGTGTTCTCAAATCACAAATATTTTACGTGTGTACGCGAAATGCACAGGCGTGGTGGTATTGTGGTATTTCTAAAACTGGATGGAGATTTCTTTAATTTCGACTGTGTTTTCATGGAACAGTGTATGTGACACCGAAAAATTCCCCAGTGCATGATAAACAGTGTGGAATTGACTTGTTAGAAGAATATCTTTTTGAACTTGTGACAGAATGAATGAATGAATGAAATGGGGTTTAACGTCCTACGCTTAAGCACCGTACCTGGGCTAATTGAAGACGGGCATACGCCACAGTGTGCAATGAGGGAAATTTTGCCCGGGCAGCGGCGCTACGGCCTACTCTTATATCGAATTCCAACTGCCAAGGGATCTTTTACGTGCACTCCAATTTGTACACGGGACATCGGTTTTTCGTCCCATCCGAACGACTAGGCAGCTGTCCTTGTCAGGCCCTCCTTCTGCATCACTGACAAGGGGAAATCACGCCGGAAAATCGAGATGAACTTTCTCGGCCAATGCAGGGATCGAACACTCAACCTCCAGGCTAGCGAACCAGCGCCTTATCCACTTAGCCACCGTGATCCCCTAACTTGTGACAGACTATACAACTTGTGAACTTGCTTTAGTCGGTGATTTCAATGCCAGAACCAGGCCCGTATCTAGCCCAAAAATGTTAGGGGGGCAAGGGCTGCTGGGGCGCCGATGGGGCTTCTAGGGGCGCCGGTGTACCTACAGATGACGGTCAAAGGAGAAGGGTCTAGCCCCCCCATCCCAGAATAAACGCGAATTCTAAAAATTCCTTAAAATGCCGCGGAGAACGGGTAAGGACTCATTGGGTTCTAGTCTAAAGTAAGTTTTATAATATCTAAAATACTAATACGAAAGGGACGCTTCAAATCCGGAAAAGGGGGCGCGCTGAATCTATACTTGAAACAAGGCGCCCAGGTTTGCGGCAGTATCTGACACCTTTGAAAAAGATCGAGCGCAACCCTGCTAGATCTATTGTCTAATGCGCTATAAACGGCAACAAGTACGGTGTGTACCTTAAACAAGTTCAATATTTAGAATAATTTTGGTGATGAATTCACTAATATACGAAGGATGCCAGTGAAATATTAATAACTGTTGAGATTCGCTTATAATTCGAGTGGCAGACCTATGATACTAGCTGAGCAATACGAAGCGACTTCAAGTCTATAAACACAAGATAAAATGAATTGTTTCCCCATGATCATGCATGGGGTGCGCTGTATAACGGGCGCATATAGCACAAGCCCTTCAAGGGGCGCCCAATCATGCTGTATTGGGCGCCCCATTGACCAAGTCGTGTGCGCCCAACCATTCTTGCTCGACATTATTTATTATGTGCGAACCGACAAACATACATTGTCATTATAATTCGCCCCACCAATCATGTCATTATTGGCGCCCCTCCGGGATAAGTAACACCACAGCTCACACATTTTTGGACGCCCCCTCAAGTTAGGTGTTAATCGTGTGATTCATTATGAGGCGCCTCATCATTTGGGTGGTGGGGCGCCTCATACATAACGACATGAATAGAAGTGACATTGGTTAGGGGTCCCATCAATCTAGTAGTAGGCGCCTAACCAAAGTCACCCGGCTTTAAAGGGCGCCCATACTGAATATGGACTCGTTAGTCGCTGGCTTCGTATTGCGTCCAATAGAAAGGGCGCCCATTACATTTTTCTCGCAATGGATAAAGGCATTATGCATTATGTGCGGCAAAACAATCATTTTGGTGGTGGGGCGCCTCATATGACGATATGAATAGAAGTGACATTGGTTAGGGGTCCCATCAATCTAGTAGAATGCGCCTCACCAAAGTCACTCGGCTTAAAAGGGCGCCCATACTGAATATGGACTCGTTAGTCACTGACTTCGTATTGCGTCCAATAGAAAGGGCGCCCATTACATTTTTCTCGCAATGGATAAAGGCATTATGCATTATGTGCGGCCAAACAATTGGAGGGCGCCCCACCAATCATGTCATTATGGAAGGTCCTCTGGGATAAGGTGCACACAGATCACACCACCAAGTTGTGATGTTCATCGTGTGAGTCATTGTGAGGCGCCCCACCATTTGAGGGGCGCCTCATATATACTGACATGATTGATGACGCTCACATAAAACCAAGTGACATTGGTTGGGCGCCCTGTCACTCGGCTTTATGTGGCGCCAATACTGATATGGGCATGTAAATCGATGGCCTCGTATTGTGTTCAATGGAAAGGGCGCCTTCGGCGCCCATTAGGGGCGCCTGCTTTTTCGAGGCGGGGCGCCGATTTTTCCCAGGGGGGGCAGCTGCCCCCCTTGCCCCCCCGCTAAATACGGGCCTGGACATACGGTTGTATTATTACTACATTAATATTCATGTAATTTTACATTGTCTTGTATTCTTATGCGTTTACAATCGTATTAAATATAATTAACAAACCATGTGACTTGACAAATCCTGCACTGCATTTTTACTATAATTATAACTGTAACGTTGCTTTGTTCACGGGCTGAAATGGCAGCGTAAAACGTGTTTGCAGTCGTCAATTTTTTTAAACAAAATTGGGGAGGGTCATGGGATCCATACAAGGTAAGCCCCGTTTCTTCGCCTCTCGAGGAAGACAGGCGCCACTGTATGTAAACCCGAAATAGCTCGTACGCCTATGGTGTCGGGAAATGTCGTATTGTTGGATGAAAATGTCGTGATTTCGTGTTGTCGTGATACAAGATTGTCGCATTGTGAAGGGCCACATCACAACATCCCAATGTAATACCAATCAGTCACCATATACCAATGTGGTGTTTCCCGTCTCCAAAACGGCTGATTTCCTTTTTTAAAACAACATTATTACATTATCAATATCATTTTTAATTTTGTCCCACTGCTTCTTTATTTTTGCAATATTTGGTTTAGCCCCACTGTTACTCATTGTACACAAAATAATGTGACCATATACTAATGTGGTGTTTCCCGTCTCCAAAACGGCTGATTTCCTTTTTTAAAACAACATTATTACAATATCAATTTTAATTTTGCCCCACTGCTTCTTTATTTTTGCAATATTTGGTTTAGCCCCACTGTTACTCATTGTACACAAAATAATGTACTGTTTGGTTACCGAAGTGTCTGTATAGATTCAAATTTACACCTTAAAATAAACATATATTTATTGCATTTTAATTTTTCAACAATAATTCATCACATTTCAAACACGCACATTTTCACGAGGACCTATATTGTCGTCATCCCTGTCCGTCCGTTTCTCTGTCGACTGTTCCTCCGTCTGTTCACAGTTTGTTTGTGATGGGCACTCTAAAATGCATATGTTTTGTCTGATTTTGGCAAAACTTAAAATTTTGTAACCTCTAGAGATTCACAAGCTACAAATACGATTTTTCATACAATCAGGGACCATAATTCAGGACGTTACTATTCGATATGCGCGAATGTCGAAAGCAACCAAGTTTCTAATGCTGAGCATAGGCGTACGCGACCGAACTTGTAAGGGGGGGGGGGGGCAGCATATTGTACCAAAAGAAGAACAAGTCAAAAGATTACTACTTATTTCACATTTGATTTGCGTTTCGTAGCAGAAAAGAAAGACGATAACGTTTACATTACTCTCTAATATCCTAGTGGATTTAATGTCAGAGGTGCTGCGACCATGCGTTCTCTCGCAATGCAATTTAAAGTGTTCTTTGTCCATTATCTGTTGGCAGGACGTACATTGTATTTTGCCGCCGTGATCTTTCTTTCATTTATTTGACTGTGACTCCACAGTAGATACGTTTCATTCAATTTTTACGGCAGTATACTGCAGAAAAATTTTCAAATCTTCAATACAGATTTTAGTAGGCCTACTGCTAAAGCACCAGTGATCTTCTATGCTAGCAGTATTTAAATCAGTACTGGAAATATCAGCAATAGAAAGTGTACACTTATATCATTCGAGTTTTTTTTAAATATAAGCGGTGCATCCACCCTGACAGCAAATTAAGTGTGGAAGGTCATAGAAAATTGAACATGAGATTAATGAGTTACTATAAGACTGACGCTGGGCAAAATTTACAGTAATATCATCTTGTACTGTAACCGAATCAATTAATCAATCGACGACACTTTTTAAGTTCGTCATCCAATATACAAGAACACAGTAGGGCCTAGACCTACTCAAGAACTGAGACAGGCCATGTGTACGCGCTAGTTCTATTCAGATGGCGTACCTGTTCATCGATGACTGGACAGCTGTCTTTTCGCTTCCTTTATTAAAAATATACATAACCCGACAGACGGCGCGACGCTTCCCGACAAACTGAGCATTCATTCCCGTCAAGACCATAGCCGTCCCCGACAAGGCCATAACCCTACCCCCACCCCATTTTCAAAAACTTCTCGGCTTATGACCGATCTCACAATTTAGAGCTCTTTTCAGATTTCAATTTATTTTTTACCATATTGCCCCCCCCCCTCCCGTCTCGTAGCATATGATGCTGATTGGGCCAATTTTTTTTTTATGACGCACACCTCCACCCCCGGTAAAAATATTATGTTTTAGTTGTGTACCTCTGCGTGTGTTGCACGACAACCACTGCCTTAAATATTTAACGACAAGGAAAGTTTACTTTTTATTAATTGATACCGATTTAAAAAAAAACAACCCAAAAACAAACATTAGGCTACTCAGCATATCTCGCCCCCCTATTGCTCTATACTACAGTCTATGTCTTATAGTAGGCCTAATATTGTTATAGTATACTACTTATTAGCATAGTTGTATATAATAGTTTAGCTGGGTCTCTCGACAAAGGGCCCCGTCTCAACCCCCCCCCCCCCCCCCCCAGGGTATGGGCGTGGTGCTTAGTGGAGGCGGCCACATTGCGTGAGTTAGTAACCCCCCCCCCCGCCGTGGATCCTGTCCTTTTTATGTGAATTTTGGCAGTTTTCGCATTTAATGTTAGGAATTATATGACTAGGTTTCAGAAACAGTATTCCAATCCCCTGCCCAGTCCACAAAATACTTTACTTTTTAATTTTAATTTCTTAAGCTGTTGGGCGTTCAATCGAAAGCTAGCTGCATAGATGGCGCCGCGGCTTGTGTTTATGCTACCGGAAGCAGAAACCACCAGTCGGCTCTTGCGCAGAAATGGATTAAGCTGTACTCGCTAATATTAAAATAGTATTGATTCACGACTGTCATTTTACTAGTGTTTGAATACTTTCTACCTTCATCTACATGGCCTAGTAAAATTAATTCCAGTTTTTCCCGATTTCATAGTCTCCCCAGGACTAGTATTGAATGTGAAAAATGACGAAGGATCGTTTGGCGGCTTTAAAAGCGGTAGGTTTTACTCTCCCTGGCCCAAGTGATTGGGCCCAACCCACTCTCAAAACGGATAGTCATAGTGTTTTACCGGACTGTGTTCTTGTAACACTTCGTGATTCAATTACACGAATTTACATATAATCAGACTCCTCAAAATGTGAAAAAGTGTGATTGAAAGTGTCTGATTACTTGCCAGAAGTCTTGGACCAAGTCGACAACATCGTCTGCTTAATTTACTGAGGTCACCCTTTTTGTAAATCAGATGATCTTTTTGTCTCTGTCTGTGTGTAAGTTAGTGCATGTGTCTGTCAAATGTCAGTCATTAACTTACCATGTGTCTGTCATACATATTCAATTATTATGTATACCTTTCCATGTTATTTTATCTTACATACACTTAACTTTCCCAAATTGTCCTAATTTATTAATCTGTTTCACCACAGAGGTACCGTAGTTGTTATGCAAACGCCTTCTGAAGTTCTTTACAAGTTCATATGCATTCTGACGTCACACCACACAACGTCGATTGTTGTCTTCAATAGTGCATGTATTTGTTTACTGAAGATATAGCTGGTCTGTCAGAATGGTGCCATTACCATACTTACATACTATATTTTATGTAGGCTAGCGTATGCCCGTCTTCAATTAGCTCAGGTTAAGTGCATAACAGTAGGATGTTAAACCCCATTTCATTCATTCATTCCTACCCATTTACACTAAATAGGAAATATTCTTTATTGAGATGAACATCCATATTTTTTTTTGCAAGAGGTAAATCTACCATGTATTGCAGGTCTTTCTTAAGGCCTGAAATGTAAGCTTATGCAAAGACCAAAGTCAACTTGGCAGTTGGAATTCGATATAAGATTAGGCCTAGACCGCAGCGCCACTGCCTGGGAAAAATTTTCCTCATAGCACACTGCATGGCCTATGCCCGTCTTCCATTAGCCCTGGTTAAGTGCATTACAGTAGGGCGTTAAACCCCATTTCATTTCAGGGGGGGTAAGATGGCCTAGTGGTCTAGCCTGCCGCGCTTCTACCTCTAAACTATTATAGTGAGAAATGTCAGTTCTTGACATAATCTCCACATAATGTATTTTTATGTCATCCCTCTCAGTGACTGGGATAGCTGCCCAGCGAATATTCACTGCTGTTCAGTTTGGGCCTCAGCAAAAAATAGTAGCCAGTACCGGTCTTTCTCATAATGGTATGATTGGGTGCTTAGTAACTTACTGTCTGTTCCAGACGACACTACGACTCGAAAATTGCTTACTATTTCTTCAATTTTTAATTAAAATGGTTAAAACTTAACGACCTACCTGAAATTGCCATCCCTTTACTTTCTACCCCACGTTAACTAAGTTCAGATCAAGCTATATATCATTTCTCTCGTAAAAAATCGTGTTTTGTTTACTTTGCGGTATTGAAGACAGCCATGCTTGACCTAGTTATTTGGAATATACGAAATGTAACAGGGGTGATAATTTGGCTTGAGGTCGTTTCGTCCTAATTGCAATTTTAAATAGTTGTTTCGACCCAGTAGAAAATAATTTGTTTTAAAGAGCTATTTACGGGAGGTAATATAAATTTGCTATTTGGGTTTCAGACCACAGTTGTTTGCTCCACCGCCTTAGATATTAAATTGGCGGCCCCAGTCTTACGGCTTTTGGACATTGATACAAACTACATACAAAGTGTGACCTAATATTGTAGTGACACGTCATGGAAATTTGGAAGTGTCTAAATGACAATTAAAACGAATAGTCTATCTAGCACCGGTCGCATCTTTCCCTGCCTCCCCTCTCTCTCTCTCTCTCCAACTCCTGCCGCCGTCTCTTCCCCCGCATCTCCCTCCCTAAGTCCTAACTCCGAGACGGACATTGACATTGAAGCTGTTTTTCTTTCAAATTTATCCGATTTTCTTTAGACAAGTCGTCACAAGGACAAGTTTGCACTGAAAATTCTACACTCGTCGAACGATGCAATTTTGAGAACTTTCTAAATGCGGCACGTTTCCCTCATAAGTAAACCGGTGCCGCATCGCAATTGCATAGGCGTAAGTACATCACTTACTCCGACTGTCGTACAGTCGAGGCTAGATGTAGGGTACCGGAATCCGCCGAGGTTTGCCGAGTGACACACATACGGCCGCAAATAAAACGGGCGAATTCTCCCACACAAAGCTTTATTAACCGAATACACCCGATTTGTGGAATACCCTTATGCCCCTACATGATATAGAGTGACACAACTTGCGCCGTCGCAGTTGAATTGTTGATGTTCTGTGAAATTGACTATTGTCGAAAAATGTGAAATTTACAAGAGGGTAAAGCCTTATATCGAACTAAGAGGCGTTAAGGCTATACGCAGAAAGTAATGGGGTGACAATTCCAGGTAGGTCGTTAAGTTTTAACCATTTTAATTAAAAATTGAAGAAATAGTAAGCAATTTTCGAGTCGCAGTGTCGTCTGGAACAGACAGTAGATAAACATTTTATTTGGCTAGGCCATATTCTACTGTCATAATGATCTTCCCTGTGTGCTTGACAAGCAGCTCATTGGAATTAATTACATGAAGCAATAAAAGTTTAGAAAAATGATGGAAATGCTATATTTAAAAGGCTTGATGTACATTAAAGGACGATAGTGTATGTCAGGAATGTTCAAACATGTATTGGTTATATTGTAATAGGGGTGGGGATGGCCTAGTGGACATTGTGAGGCTGACGATGCAGTAAAACTTGAGGTCTTGTATATAAATTGGTAGCACAATTCGGATAGGTAATCAAAATAGGGGGGGGGGGATGATGGCCTAGTGGTCTAGAGAGCCGGTCACCTCTGGCTTGCGGCTGTGGTTTCGAGCCCTAGTGTGAGCATATGTGGCATGGAGGTAGGGGCGCCTTCTCAACCTCGTGGGTTTCCTCCGGGCACTCCAGTTTCCTCCCACTGCTATAGACACCTACGCGCAGGCGAATTACTGAAATAAAATTAAACCATATTTTAGTCCCGAAATGACCTAATTGTGTTGATTGGACGTTAAACCCCATTTCTCTCTCATTGTAATAGTACTACATGCAAATACTTTGTCCGTAGTTTTACACATATTTTTGTATGTATAATTGAAACTGCTCAACAAAATGGCCACTCCTTGAATGAAAATAGTGTAAAAGTATGTAATGCAAAGTTTGAGGGTAGAGGGTTGAGGGGGGCCTAGTATAAGGGTGTTCTTACCACTGGAAGTATTAGGGATTTAAACTCAAACATGCCATAAAATCACTCAGTAAAGGATCAGGTGTTATAGTTCAAAAATTGGATGCTCATACAGAGCACTGAATATACATGTACTTCATAACTTAAAGGTACCTGTTAGCAAAATTGTATGCTTTCCTGATATTTGCATGCATAAATATAATAATTAGGCCTAACTTTATCTAAGTTATCTGACCAGTTTTGTGACATGAATGTGTTTATAATGATCTGTGGCAGTTAGTAGTTAATAGGTTAGAACCGTTTGACTTTTAAATCTATGAATCATGTTCGTTGACTTATTCAATGGATAAAGCAAAGTGTAGTTCAGGTTATATTTTTTTGAACATGAGAAGGGGGTAGAGAGAGGGGGGGGGGTAGAAGAAGTGAAGTTAGGTTCGTTAATATTCATTATTGTAGTGAAAAATATAAACAATTGCGATATTAAAATACACTTCATCCTTTGATGTTGGAGTACAATTATTTCAAATAATCGTACGGGCAATGTGCCAAGTTTAACTAGTTAGAATATTGAACCTGGGTGACGTATTTCATTGCAAAGCATGTGCAAGTGTCTGTACATGTATTTTAAGTTGTTTAATTGCCTCACAGCCCTCTTGTTGTTACAATATATTACTTAATGTCTCGCTCTCCACAATTAAACAACACATAATGCAAAGATACAACCTGCTTTACCACAGTGGGAATCGTACATTATCATTGAATATGCTTGGAAAATCATTTGTTGATCAATAGAGTAAATTGCTACCATGGGATAGATTTTGTTTCAAAATTATATTTAATATTTTGTGTTGATACATGAACAAATGGATGCTATTACCAATAATAATGTCTTACTATCGCCCTAACGTATGATGTCAGTTGGGAGACTGTCGCTGTTGCATTATTTCTGTTGCGTCTTTCCTGGTCTTTCTTGTAAATCATTTTTATACACTATAGAGGCTAAAGTTACTGACTTTATTTAAATTTATATACAAAGTGTTTATGGTCATGAGATGGAGAATCCTATTTATTTTCAACAAGTTCTGATAATTACTGCCAAAGTTATGGTCCTTGATCACTTTGAAAAATCTTGCGAACGTTCTAGAGGGTAAAGTTAATGCGCAAGCCTTGAAATAAGGCACCTGTCACTGACAAGAGTACCTGACATTTTCAACTTAGTGCCAGACATGTATTAATATTAATATCATTAAAAAAGACAATTCAGTGCCGGACAAAATGACAGGCACCACTGCCAGAGGTTTAGTGCCTGACAAACCCTGAATCTGTGCCTGACATTGTCAGTGACAGGTGCCTTATTTCAAGGCTTGTTAATGTGGTCTACAGTCTTGAGACAATTGAAACAAATTCTAATGATTTATGATAATTACTTAATGGGTTTTTACTGATAATCAGAATTTAGTGCGTTGTAAATGTTTTCATTACTGACAAAAGAAAAAATATGCAACGACCCTTGTTAACTGCCCAGGTAACTTAGCTGCTGTGGGCATATGTTTTATTGCTTGATATCCTATCTTATATGGACACTTAGAACTGGTTCCCCAGATCCATTCACCTTGATTTTGAAACATTGTTACAGGCTTGGGAATGTACAATGTACAATACCCCCACTTAATTTGATATCGTTTGTTTATTACTGGCAGTGTCTTGTGTAGTTGTGTTTTGACTGCAGGTTTGTCTTGTCTATTAGTGTAGTGCAGTCTTCCGACACTTACCTGTATTACTGTATACTGTATTACAACATGTATGTAACTGTTAATGTATAATACTTAGCAAATCTTTGAAATAGCTTGTTTCATATTTTTATTGTTTATATTATCATATCTTGAAGTTTTATGTTAACTAACAAATATTACCTGTTTTAGTGACATGTAAGGTTTTGGTTTCTTTTGAAACTGCCATTGAATTGACTATTCCAAACTGATTTTATTAACTTAGTTAGATGGAAATTGTTAGAGAAATATGAACATTAAAAAAATATGAGTAATAATAGCATATTGATTAGATTTTATTTTATTGCTCCAAAAACACATAAAATAATATAAACAGTTCTAACAATTTCAATAATATGAATAAATAAGCCTTACTCGCCTATTTTAAGACTTAAAGATGCATTACCAGATGTAAATCCAAAGTCTGCCTATTGCAGGTCTTTATTTTGGCTTCAAATGCTATATATAAACTATTTTTAAGATATTTAGACATTTATTCAAATAAAAAGCCCATAATAACTCTATTGACCATAGGCAGAGATTTGAAAATTTAACAATAAAATATTTAATCGAGTCCTACATTTACATGTAGTCGTAGTCACATACCCTTGAACAATAAACAATCTACGCTACATCTTCATTTGGGGGGTTGCATGGCCAAATGGTTAACAGATTAGCACGTGCGCACTGTATCATAAGGTTTGTCATTGAGTCAACTGGCATGGTTTCGATTCCCCGATTGTACTTGGCAAAGGGTAGGATCACCTGACCAACCTCATCACTCATGGGTTTTCTCCGGGTCCTCCAATTTCCTCCCACTGCTAAAGCCCCTATACATGTATGCACAAGCGAATTATTGAAATAAAATTGAACAATGGCAAATGTTACGTCCCAAAATGGCCTAGTTTGTGTTGAATGGGTGTTAAACCCCATTTCTCTCACATCCTCATTTTTCATTATCAATTTTTGAACTGTTTATAGCAAGATCAGACTTTGAATCCTATTCTTATGGAATAATTCCAAAATAATACGTAAATCTGTACAGTACTATATTTGATCCTTTTGTTTTTCATGCAGGTATGACAAAATATGATTTATTGCTCTTGATCAAATGAAATCATTAAATGCCATTGTCCATTGTCTGGATTCAGGTTAAAACAGTCCTACATATCATTTCAAGACAAGTTACCAGTGTCCATGGGACATTGCCAGTTTAGACTCTCCTCTGTGACACCATCTACAAATTGAATACCAAGTGATATTAAAACGGTTTGGTCTTCAATCGCGTCAATTGTACATTATTGAAATGGATAATGTAACTTTTAGTACCGGTAGCAGTATCACTATTTAATTTTGCTTGTTTATGGACGTGTGTTAATTTGAGTTCCACTTACTCACTGACCAGGAGCACAGGTTCTAGGGTTTAATCCAGATGTTAGCCAAGAAAGTTTTCTTAGGTTTTCCCAGCTTTGTTTTCCCTTGTCAGGACAATTGACCAATTAAATATGTGTGATTTTGTGGAAAGTTTGAGACAATTCTGAAATTATAGCTCTGAGATATAAAAGCGTGGGAGATGATTTAATGGTCTTAATGTCTTCCGTATAAATAATGGTTATACATTATTTATTTGGTTGTGTCTTATCCAAATCTCCTGTAATCAGCTGAGCAGTGGTGATTTAATTATTAAAGTCTTAAAGTACATGTTGATATTCAAGGTAACAATTAAACCATTAATTTGGTCCCAGTGCCAGTAGAATGATAGGTTTATAAGTAATTGTTAGATTTACATTGTACAACTTTCAACTAAATTCTCACTTCTAGATAAAACATATATATTTGGTGTGCTGGTTGGTCTCTAAGTAGTTCCCATCTGTCTTATACATGTAACTGTACCTATAATACACATTCAGCCTCCCATAGTAGTTTTGTTGTCCCTAATCTGACAGGCACTAATGAACAAGTACATGCCAATTATAATTTCATATTGAACATGTATTGAAAGTAACAGGTATTAGTATAATGACTGACAAAAGGCAAATCTGTGCCGGACAAAAGGAAAGGTACAATTGGGATTATCCGTGACAGGTGCTTTATTTCTAGACATACTGGAACACACTGGCAGTACGATTTACCCAATACTATCCAATACTAACCAAATAATCATATGAGACACAATACCTCAGTTTATGATTAAGGTTGAACATTGAAACTTGGTGAAAGTGTTTTTTATAGGTGCCGGTCTTAACTTAAGCAATTCAATTTTTTAGATGATCAAACACAAGATAATTTTGATTCTAATTGAAGTACATTAGGGTGGGGGAGGGAGGATTGATATTTAGTGATAAGCAATTTTATTTTTTAATGATCTAGGACAAGATAAGTTTGATTCAAATTGAAGGAGGATGGGAGGGGAATAGTGATTTTTGGTGTATAGTTGAGATCAATACCGTGACCCAAGTTTAATATTGATCATATTCTCCTCAGGGTAAGCAGAATGATAATCAATTTGATTGCAATATGCTGTATGATAAAAGTTCAAGTAATTAATAAGTGTCATCTACTGGATCCAGGTGAAGAACACCAGCCTTAATGTTGGCATTTGAGAGTTTATGATTTAATGTAAGATAAATGTAAAGTGTAAAGTATTTTGTATTTTATGTTGTAAGTGTACCCAATTCAGTGCTAATATGCACCCACTCCCACTGCATTAACACTGTCTGAATATCCAAGCAGGTAACATTTTGAATACATTATGCATTGTAATGAATTAACATAGAATAACTATATAGCTTAAAGTTGATAGCTAATCCCAACACATTATATGTGTAGCATTGCAAAGGCTATACATTAATAAAAAAAATAAGTGTTGAGCCAGATAATTCAATTTTGATATATTATAATTTTTGTCCACTTTGTGAATTTGATTTCAAAATTCAGCTTTATGTATTGTAATGAAGAGAAAAGTGGTTATAAAAGGTTAGAGTTGAGTTTAAACGTGTAAAGCTCTGTTATGATAAATAACACACTGTTGTTTCTCTCTGCAGACTTCTAAATTATTAATTGATGTATTTGTAGTTTTGCAAGAAGACAGAGACTGAGTGTCTTACATTTTCACAATTCTATAATTTTCGCTAGTGGTTTGTGGATTTTATGCATCACTTTTCTGCCCTTGAAATACTGACAACAAAACAAAAATCATCATTGTATTAAAAATAGAGATACTGTAGGTAAGGAAATCTGAAAACAAAAAACCGGTTTGTTATATGGGAGCAGCAGTGTGTTATTGAATAAGGCTCTAACTTGCTGACCAAGAGGTCCTGGGTTTGATCCTGGTGTTGGCCAAGAAAGTTGCCATGTTGGTCCGATCTTCCAGTGAGTGTGAGGTGTGGATGTTGTGTTACTGCATTGAACATGATTTTCAGAATAATTAACTTTCAGTAAGCTAAATATCAAATACCGTAAATTTTGTTATTAGTACATGTTATATATTATAAATACAACTCCCATTTATAATATTTATGTGGAATTCAATCACTGGTTTATTGTACATATAGTGCTAAATTCGACATGTTCTCTTATTGGTGTCAAACACACAAAAAAAACAATAATTAGAAACTGTTGAGATTTCAAAATTAGCATTTTGCTAGTTGTTTACAATACGTTCTGTAACAAGGTATGGAAATATGAGCTTGGTACTGGTACATGTAAAATATGAATAAGATATGATTTGATAAATAGAGACTGAAAAACTCATAATAATTTAGTTTGTAATGTCTGTTTATTCGAAACGAATTAAATGTACATGTAGTTGTTGAGTTAGTATGTTACTGTTTTATCAGTACCTTTTCCAAACAAGTACATTTTATACTAAAAATTCATTATTGCTTGGACTTTACAATGAGTGATTTAATGAACTGATAAGATGATATAGACCAGAGTTACAATCACTGAACATAGACTGGATACAAATTACTGCTTGATCAGTGAAGAATTTAATTAATAGATTATCCTGATACGCAGACTATTTGACCTGCACCATCTTTAACACTGTGTATGTATTTGTACTTTGGATTAATATCATTGAATGATAAGCAATTAGATGGTGATGTTTATATGCAGTTCTTTGAGTTAATAGAAGAAATTTAAAGTTTTGTTGCATCTATAAGCAAGTACAAGAAGGAGACTGATCTAGCCACCAAGAGGTCCACAAATTAGTGGAGTATTGGTCATTATTTATTAGATCACTGGGATATCTGCATCACTGATTCACTCTGCAGCTCATTAGACCAAAACGGCTACATCTTTAAGTGGCCCAACTGACAAGACCTGTTTCTGTCCTAATGGGTTTAGTTCCCGCTGTCTACTTGTTTTCTTGCTCCCTATGTTAGAAACAATACATTGGAGAGATCAAACATGCCTTGTCAAAGCGAATTAAAATTGAAGAATACTTTGTCTAGACGATGTTAAAGATAACATACTGGATACCATGTCATATTCATTTTCCGACCTTGTGCTGCGTTAAAGCCCTGAGTTAAGAAGACTATGTGTTTCCGTCCTGTTTTCTTGAATGATTGCGAAGAGACTATGCAAATAAGATGGCTGCTATGATTCTTGCAGTTTGTGATGGGGATATAACAGTTTTACACACACGATTTGAAGGATCAGATTGAAATTTACTATTTATTACTAAGCACATTTTTAGAACCAATTTGTAGATATTCAGTTTTGTCATCGTTTAATTCAAGAAAGTTTAAAGTTATGCCATTGTTAATGTCATCTATGCACTGTTCAAGTATTGAGATTTTTGTCAACAGAGGGTTTGAATGATAGATAAATCTGAAGTATAAAGACTAAAAAATATCGGTCCCAGAAAAATAATTTTTTGGGTGAAGTTATAGTACATCTGTTTGATCTTGGTTTGATAAATATGAAACTAACTTGTATGAAAAAGATAGAATAATTATTATTTAATTTGTCTAAGCCAGTTGAAGCCATTGTAAATTTGAAATGCCCATAGTCCAAGATAGGATTGATTGATTTGAAAGTTTCGAACCAATAATGTTTTTTTATTGAAAAAGTACTCCAGATTGTCCAAACTCCAATGTTTTTTGTTTTCATTTCAGGCCCAAAGTGATGATGATGATGATCATGAGGTTGCTGTCAATGTGGACAGCGGAGGATTTATGGATGAATTCTTCGAACAGGTAAACATAATCTTTCTTGCTGAGACAATATTATTTCTGGAATGCAACTTATATTTGTACATTGTAACTCCACAAAGTTTAAAAAAATTGGTGTTTACAAAAAATGCTTTTGACAATCAAGGATTGTGTCATAACACCAAGTGACTAAATGTTGGATGTTTTAGTGTGCACGCCTATAAGATGATATTTTGTTATTTAAGGTTGAAGAAATTCGTGAGATGATAGATAAGATAGCTTATAATGTGGACGAAGTTAAGAAAAAACATAGTGCTATACTCTCAGCCCCTAATAATGATGATAGTAAGTCTATTTAACTTTATTTTACATGTTTAAAACTTGATGGTTCTGTTGGTTCAGCAGTTAAAAATTGTTACAACCCTGTGAAAACAATTTTCCATCTGATATAATTTCTATTTGGGTAGCCTACTGGTTGGTTCCACCACATTTTTGAGGAATACTGTCCTTGTGTAGGGCTAAGGCATAAGATATCTTATTACAACTGTTGCTTCTCTTGTACCAGGAATTGTACCCAACTAAGATAGGTTTTAATTAAATTAATCGAAGGAAATGAAATAATTAATATTGATCAGCAATTTAAAGGTGCATTATGTCGGTGTTAATCTGCCTATTTCAGGTCTTTTTTCTAGCTTCAAATCAAGTGTTTTAGATAATTATTGAGACGTTCAGTCACATGACAAGCCCATAATTAACTATCAGATGGCTGAGATATTGAGTTGATTAAAGGACTGAAAATCCAGACTTTTATATTATATAAGAAAACTTTTGTATTCTGCATCAACTCCTGTTTTTAAACTAGTGTCTCAGAAGATATTTACCTATTCCTGTATGTAATGCTAGATGTAATAGCTCTCTAAATCCATGTATAAATAGTGTTAGAAATGTATTTATTTTCTGATATCCTAATTTATATACATAGCTCTATTGCTTTAAATGTTTATTTCAGAAATGAAAGAAGAACTTGAGGATTTAATGTCAGAAATCAAAAAGAGTGCAAATAAAGTTCGGGCGAAATTAAAAGGTAAGAGATATTGATTTTTAAAACAAGTAATTTGTGTAAAACCAAACTACAGTTCCGTGCTGTATTTCTTGTTTGACTAAATTTTATACGCCAACATGAAAATGTGGACGTATATAGCCGTCACCCCTGTCTGTCTGGCCGTCATCAACAATTTCTTGTGAACGCTCTAACTCCAAAAGTTATTATTCAATTGTTTTCAATTTGATATAAATGGTTTACATTAATTAGTGAGATGCAGAATCCTATTGAATTTCATCAATTTCCTTTTTATGTCTAGAGTTATGGCATTTGTTACACTTTATTGAATGCCAAAAGTTATCAACCAATCTTTCTGAAATTTACCTGCATGATATAAATTAGTGAAACCAAGAAGCCTATCTAATTTTAATCATTTCCATTTATTATGTCTATAGTTATCACCCAATCTTTGTGAAATTTATATGCATGATTTTATTGAACCTTGTAAACGCTATAACATCAAAAGTTATCTGCCAATCTGTATGAAATTTACATGCGTCATTTGTAAAGATAAGAATCCTATTGAATTTAAGCAATTTCCGTTTATTAATTCTAGAGTTAAGTCTTTAAAGGTATCTGTCGATCTGTATAAAATTTATTACATCTAGAATGGTGTTGGCGCAATATGGCCCGGTTGGAGCTGACGTGCCATTAAACAACTTTTCATTCATTTCACATCTAGAATTGTGGCTCGTTTCACTTTATTGAACCTTAAGAACGCTTCAACGCTGAAAATTGTCATCCGATCTTTGTGAAATTTATATGCATTATTAAAATTAGTGACAACAGGGAGCCTTTTGAATTTCAGCATTTTACACTAACTATTTCTATGGTTATGGCCCTTGTTTTCCTTTTTTCAACCTTCTTAATGCTAAATTAATAAAAAATATCATCTAATATGTATGAAATTTAAATGCATCATTTAAATTTGTGAAACAGGTCTATTGAATTTCAGCAATTTCGATCAATAATTTCTACAGTTATGGTGATTGTGGACCTTGTGAATGTTGTGGCAGCCAACACAATTTAGTATCAACTATCGATCTCAACCAACCACACACAATGCATATTATGTAATAATCCCTGAAAAAACGAATTGTCAAGACTATTGAAAAAAAAGATTATTCTTAATCTAGTTTTTATCAGGACATAGACTATGTCAGTCCATGTCGTCCAGACTTCTGTTCACGATTATTTTCCAATTTTTATGAGTACCGTAGTTTCAAAACTCGCATGACCAGTATGGTAGTTACAATCAATAAACACATCTTGTCAAAACTACAGCCATTGATAACTTTGCCCAAATAAAGTAATTTGACAGAAATTTACAATATGTTCATTTTCATGTGGACGTATAATATTGTCGTCGCTCCTGTCCGTGGACACTCTACAGGTCACAATTTCATATCTGATTTTGACGAAATTTGAAATATAGGTTTATCTCCAAAAGATCTCTTGCTTTCGATATTGTCATGTTTCAGATCGAAACATCATGGATTATGGCCCTTGATTGTACAAATATATCATTGTTACACAGTAAGGTTGGCCGTGTTCAAATTTTGTGAAAATCAGACTAAAACAGCCAAACAAAAAAAATGGCCGTCCCTCGTACTCGTACGCAAATAGTGTAAACATCTGCTATATCAAGGTTGTGGACCCTCTGGAGGTCACAATTTTTTGCAGATTTTGATGAAAGTTGAAATGCATGCTTATGACCCAAAGATTGTTGTTGCTCTTTCAAAATTTGCGCATATTGGATCGAAACTTTTCGAATTATGGCCCCTGCTGGAATGAAGAATTACGCTTTTTCGCTTGTGGTCTCTCTAGAGGTCACAATTATTATCCAATTTAAAAAAAAACTTTAATATAACACCGTTACATCCTAATGATTGTTGATTATGAAATTCGTGAAATTTGGACCAAACTGCCAGACAAAATTTTTGCCCCTCATACGCAAATAGGAACATCTGGTATATCAAGGTTGTGATCCATCTAGAAGCTAAATTTTGATGTGATTTTGATGAAACTAGAAAATACCTTTATAACCCAAAGATCTTGGTCACACTTCCTGAATTATGGCCCTCAATGATTGTTTGAAGAATCACCTTTTTGTTTAGCTTGTTCTCTATCCATCTCTTGGAAAATGTGGGCGTATCCTGTCCGGAAACCGCTGGTTGAAATAATATAGAAAAATATTGTGGCCTTTTGTTTGAAAGTAATAATAATAATAATAATTATTTATAGAGCGCCTATAATCCAATACTTAAATTGCTCTATGGCGCTATTACATTATTGTAAAAGTATAAAATATAAAACATCTCAATAATAAAAACATTGCACAATTAGAATAAAATATGGTATACAATAATAAAGATAGTAAGCTGGCACTATCCATTAACCATTTTAGATCTAGGTCCAAACTATAGCTCAATTTAGATATAAATAGTAATGGTGTTGTGCACTGAGACAATTATGTTTTCTAGAATACCTGAAACTATTTTCATTTCTGAAGGTTCTACTGTATTAACTTTGCATGTAATCAGTTAGACTTGTTATTTTTTCATTGGGTCAATATTTACAATACACCCTGTGTTAATGACAATTTATCAATATAATAGAAAATTATGGCATGTTAGTCAGTGATTAATATATTTTCTCTCAATAAGTGTTTTCCCTTAGTTAAAGGTATACTAACTGTGTGAAAAAAACCCCCATACATGATGTATTGTCTTTTGATTTTCATTAAATGATTTGAAATGTTTGAACTTTAGATATTGCAATTCATTGATCTTTAACTTAAGTCTGTGTTGGAAAAAAAAATCGCTTGAATGTTTCTGTCAAATTATTGATTTTTTGTATTACTACTCATAGTCCAATAAATATTTTCTCTGCAATGCATTCCTGAGAGATAATCATTATAAATTTGAAGGCACACTGATCAGCAGTGAATATTCGCTAGGCCGCCACAATCACTAATACAGATGACATCGATGCTACTTCATATAAACTTTTTCCCTCCGACTAATTAAATTCTAAAACATTTTTTTTATGTATTAAAAAAATAAACACGGTCGTTTGAAGTATTTGTAGGTTAAAATGATGTCCTATTTTTAGTGTAAATTTGTATTAAAATTAGTAAAAGACAGCATTCTGCCCGATTCAGTAACCTCTTTATGTAAACAATGCATGTGCCATTGACCCAATGATTGACGTCGCGTGATGAGATGTCACCTGTTTAAATCAGTCACAGAGATATTAAAAGACTTTCGTAGTCCTCTATGAAACTGATTGATTTGAAGGGTAAAGGGAAATCGGAAAATATCAACATACCAGTAGTATTAACTATTTTTGTAGTGATATCATACTGATTGGAAGAATTATAAACGCTTAAAGAGAAAATGATGAAAATGATTTAGCCATCAATCAATGTAATGATTGGTGTTTGATATAATTGTCCCTATATGATCTGCCGTCACACTTTTTGGGACATAATAACTCTGCTTCTAATTGAGCTAGATAGAATGGTAATACTTTGTACAATTGCTTGAGGATTGCTTGTTTCTGATTCGCCACTTTAGCCATTGACTTTAGCGACCGACCAATCATATAACATATTCTTTATATAACTTCATTAGGTATGCAAAAACATGGTCGTCGAGGATTTCGCTCGTGAAATATCTTTTGTTTTTAGATTTATATTAAAAGTTTTATAAGTGGAAATACATCAAATGGAGCAAAACGGCCATGAATGAATCTGTGTATTTAACACAGCAACAGACCGCACCGGTAATTTTTGTTTAGATGGTAAATATTGATAAGCGAGACATGACAAGGTAAATAATTTATAAAAAAATTAATGACAGAAAATTCAAATAAAGCTTCAAAACTTTTTGTGTTGAAAAGCTATGTGGCTGAAAATAGACCCCCAGATCCTAAGCGCGTTGGAGACAAGAAACATAGTTCCAATTCAACACCGCCTAATTTAGGAGTGTAATCTTCCAGTATTTATCATGTAATAGTTTCCATTTATTGGGGTGTTACTATTTATTCTATGACTACATGCAAATACAAGCAAATATCATTGTATACAGCCATTGAATACAGCCATTGAATAACCATAGCTGTATTCAATGGCCATTGAATAACCCTAGCTGCATTCAATGGCCATTGAAAAGGGACTACTTTTTCCAGAATGACGTCAATTCCAGAATGACGTCAAACTGTAATGACGTCGCAACTAGGCAACCACAATTTTTGTAAAAAAGAAAGAAAAAAGCTTGGAACTTATGATTAATTTTAACGTTTAACTTATGATTTTTAATGATAATCTGGATAGTACAGTGTATTTTGAGATTTGCATGTAGTCATAGAATAAAAACAGAACTCAATGACCATTGAATACCGCTCGGGTTATTCAATGGTTCAACATTGAGTTCTATCTATTTATACAAGAACAAAAAAGTCACTTGCTTTGGAGGGTGGGGGGAGCTGTTTAATTGTCATATTCAGAAAATTTGTGAAAATCGAAGTGTTGCTGATAATTTGTGGGGCATATCTGGTCCCGGATATGACGTACAATTGCAACAGCCCATCAATCCAAGAAATAAAAAGCTCAAATGATAATAAGTGATATTTTTATGCTGTTATTTAGGGGGTTGTCCCTCAGACATGCACCTGAATCTGCCACTGCAATGCACTATAAGTATTGATAGAGAATGATATTGGTGATTTATATCCTATAGAAATACATACTATATTGTGTTATATCTGTTCTTAGTACTGATCAATAATAACCTTGATGATTATAACAATAACACCATATTGATTACACACTAATACAATATATAAAAGTAAAAATATTTTCCTTATTCAATTATTTATTGTTTTTACCTGGAGCGATCAATAATTAATGTGGAAGATATTTTATTTTGAGTATCAATGAGGATTAGAACACATGGTTATAAATAGTAGTGTGATTAACAGTCAGGCAACAGGCTGTTATCTTTAATATTCCCCTTGTATATCATTTCATAATATCCATATCATTTTTCTAATCATTTCACAAGCTTTTCTTATATTTTATTAGCTAGTTTAAGATACTGTAGCTGCTTTAACCAAAATTATCAATATAAAATAATAATGGTCTTTCCATTTACTATATTAATTAATATGCATAAATTATGCTTGAATAAGACAATTTTAATTTAAAGATACTTTCCTGTGTACAAACTGTGTAATTTGATGATATATGTGGACTAAAAACATATTCAAACTAATTAATCTATTAAAAATTTGTTTTCGTAGCGAGATACCACACCTATAGTATAAATAAACTGTTGTTAGACGCTTGTCGCCCAGCTGAATTCATTGTGGGAGGGTCCATTTTTCAGAATGTATTTTTCATTACTTACTGATCCATTATTATCAAAATTTGGCCTAAAAAGTAAATTATTAATTATTTTCTGTCAACTTTTTCCGCCATTTAATTGACACCTCTCAATGTCATTCTATAAGGAGAAATAATTGTAACTTTCTTTGGGGAACTTTTTTTTAAGATTTATCCTGACAGGCCTGGAAATAACGGTTTAGATGTACATGTACCCGACAGCCTGAATCTGTGCCTGACATTGTCAGTGACAGGCGCTTTATTTCCAGGCTTGTTGATCCAGTTGACTCAAGTTATATTTATGGTTGAGCAGACATTTGATTTGCCAAATTATATCCAAGCAGATTATATACTTATTTCTGTTGTGTTAAATATATACTGAAAATCAATATTTTGTCATATATTTAGGGATTTCTAGTTTGCAGACTGAACCAGAATCGGAAAATTACACAATTGCAATGGTTTAGAGCCATCATGTAACTCTTACAGTACTTCATTCCCTAGATAATAGTTTTGAGTTAAGCAGTAAAAAGAGTGATAAATTATGGTCAATGTTAAAGCCATTTAAAGGCAGGAATCACACTGTGATGAGGATAAATTGTAAATGGATCTAATTAGGGAGTAGAGTCCGTCTGACTAGAGACAGTTAGCTTCCACTAATCACAGATAATACTTGTGATTTATATATTTACTTTCTATAAATTGTTTCTATACTTTATGCATTTATTTGGACTCTAGTTCAGGGCTTCAGGCCCACTGTGGGCCTTCATGTCTCTAAACCATGTTTGTCTCTAGTAAATTAGTGAAATTCCACCAGTTTTGGCTTGGCTTTAGAATCTGTCCACCACCAACATGTACATCAGCCATTTTGTATGTACGTTAAACATACAGGTTTTATTGTTAAAAAAAACCATTGGTGGACATATTCTAATATTCTATTTTTTTATTTACAATGTGAGACCAGTTCTAATTTTTTGTTTTAACAAATTTAGTCTGTGGTACATTGTTACACACAAACCTCATTCAATTACAGTAGGTAGTGTTTAACCTGGCTCTTAACTAACTGTAGAACTAACATTGTGTGGCTGTGTTGTTATTCTTTATGCCCAAGGAATCTTGCTATGATTCAAAGTTCTGTTTAACTTCATGTTAATGTCTTTCTACATGTATTTTATTGATTTAGGAAAAAAATTACCCAACCTTACGCAAATCTATAGTGAGAAACCAACAGTGAGATAATAATTGTATTGTATACAGTATAGGCTATACTAGTAGGAATTCTTCAAAGTTGATTAGCAAACAGCACCGGTTTGATTCCCAAAACATCTAAATAATATTATCAAAATTGTTTTATGAACCCGCTTAAATGGGCAGTACTAGATAAACATGGATTTAAGTGAATATAAAACGTAACAGCATGGCCTATAAGATTTTCAAATAAAAAATTTACCCTTTTGGAAATGATCAATAGATATATAGATATTAGATATTCGTAACCAGGTTATGTGTAACTTGTTTGTGTATCATTTACTTGATAATCATGACAAGCATACTAAATTTTGCACTTAATAACAGAATTGAAGGACTTTGGAAACAGGAAATTTTTATTTCTTGATATTCTTAACCGCTTTATATGATTAAATTCTTGTATGTGTGACTTGATTATCGTGACAATCATACTTACTTTGGCAAGCATGTAGACACGGTTATCCAGGCTCTTATAAAGTACAGAATTGGGTGATTTCGGTAAATCTAATATTGAATAAGAAAATCAGTATTATTATCACAGTTCTACAGGAGTAGGATAAAGGTTGCCAAGGATCGTCTTGCTCCTTGAATTAACCAATTGTATACACTAAAATATATCAATATGGAAATTATTCTTTAAGAATGATTCGCTGTAGTGATCTCCAAATATTGTAAGTTAGAATAATGTCTGAAAATCGTAGTTTAAAGGTTAACCCTGTGACCTGCAGACAATGACAATAATTGGCGTATGCCTTTAGAAGCATGTGACAATATAATGGTGTTTTGTCTGAGTTTTGTTTCCTTATTAACATCTAGCAACAACATCCTTAGCAATAATTATGTCCTTATTTGGTTTCACTATTTGGTTTTACCTCCTTCCACCAAGAGCAATCTGACCATAGGACCTCAATTTATTTATAAAGATTCAGACAAAAAAGAAAGATGTAATAGGAAATTGAGTGTCTAGATATTGTTGTATCTAAGTGAGATCTAACGAGTTACGACATTATCCACCATTATGTAGGATACGGTGTGTAGTTGTAGTAACTTTATAAAGCAGTATTGTACTATGATGTCATGGTGATTGATAAAAAAAGAGGCTTGTCATTCACATTAATCACATTGCAAAAAGAATTAGAGTTAAGAGTTTTATTGCTGTAGCAGGATAATGAGGTCAATAAGAGCACTGTCATGCATTGACTTAATAATGAAACACTTACTGTTGATAATTCCATATTCATTATTAGTGAAGAATACCAAATAAAGTGCCAAGATTTCACATTTTGAACTATGTACAGTTGCACTTTATATTTCTTTTTATTTATACCTTTAATAGTAAAGAAAATACCCCCCTGACAGTTCAAAATCAGATAAGTTTAGGCTGTAGGACCACTTTTGGGCCAAATTTTCTTAATAACACAATACTGTGGCACTACATGGCATATGTCCATCTTCATTAGCCCAGTTGGTTAAGAAATGTAATACATTATTTAAACCCTATTTGATTTTCATATAAATAGATTTTTGAGAGTCCTGAATGTGGAGTACTGTTTGCTTCAGTTGAGTTTGCTGTGGTCCTGGTCCCTATATTATTTAAAGACTTTTAAGTCATTAACTTGCATTCATGTCTTTACAAATAATTCAATAAAACTGGCGGGTATGTACAAATACAATGATTAGTAGCTGTACAAGTACTTTAGTTGTAGGAAAAGTTACAAATTCAAGTAAAGTGTAAGCCTGAGTTTTCTTTTTATTGATCCTTTTAAGCAGAAAATAAATCTGGTCATTATCTAGTATTTTGATCACCTAACAAACTGTTTCTGCTCTTTACCCTTGCTCACTGATTGATTAGACTAGCATCTGCTTCCTTTATTGTTAACAAGTAGAACACATTAAAGCGACAATGTCTAAAAATAATGTATCATCCTTTAACAATTCTCTGACCAATCTGTTTCAATTAAAGGATTGTTTCAAGTCATTAAATCTCCAATGATCAATGGGCATCCTGGGATAATGCTTTAATATCCTAATCCGGAATGGGCGTTTCAAAACTTTCATGAATTTATAGTCCAGTTCTAATTTACCAGCTTTATTAAGAAAGTGAAAAACTGAAAGCACATATGCAATCTAAAATATCTTGTATTTAGAGTTTGAATAAGAATAAAGGATAATTTAACCATGGTAAATTTTAATAAAATCAGCAGGTTACAATTAGTTTTGTTATCTCTTAGTACCATTTGGATAGTTTGTGTGTAATGACAATCTTCATTACGATTTCTTGGAAATCCTTGGGTTATAAGAAAAAGTGTCTCCGAAGATGAAATACAATTTAAAATGTTTTAATAAATAAATCGATAAAATAAACATGTGTTACTATTAGTTTTACTGTACTGGTACTGTAATAAAAACTGCATTGATTTCATTGAATGTACATGTAGTTTGATTTATATATTTATGTAAATATAGGTTTGCAGTAATAAAATTAGGCAACATCTGTTGATATTAATAATAAATAGGTCTAAGCTTATATCTCAGTTAATAGTTAATCAGAATTAATTATGGTTGTAGTAAACAAATGTTTCACTGTAGTTCACTATAAATCAAACTTAACAAAAGATGTGTCACAACCTTCAGTGAATCCAGTTCTATTTCAAATTATTAACTTATCAACACTGGGTTCCTAGCTAACTAATGAATGATACAAAAAAAATAAATAAAAAAACTTTCATTATTCCTAATTCTATTTTCTGATAGGACACAAAATTCAAAACCAGAATGTCTCAGATTTGAATCTTGGCGTGGTTGAAGTGTCGGTCAAGAAAAGCTTGCAAAATATGATAATTTATTCCCTCAGACAATTATTCAAATTCTTTCAGGATACACCTGCCTGGACACAATCCTTTCTCCCTTACCTAGAAAATGAAATTACCAAACTGTTTGGTTGACATTAAACTCCACTTATGTCTTTTAATTCCCTTCTATCAAAATGATCTCCTAGCTGTTCATGGAAACACTTGTGATATGAGATTGGGAAACATAAACTATTAACTGGTACCACAACTCAGATACGACCTTTAAATGTATTGATGAATGAGGAAAGAATATAACTGAGGTAGTAATTGATCTTGTTAAATGGTATAGAAACTTGTAGTAGAGTACCATTTAATAACAGTAACATTCATTTTATAATGGATATAATTACAACCTGGTGTGTTAAATAACAGTAATACTGGATAGTAATAATATTAATTGTATATTGTGCCTTCATAGTAGTTGTAGTGAAAATACCAGAAAGTAGTATTAAAGTAGCTTGTAGGGATTTTAATCCATAATTTGAAGTAGCTAAGTCTCTAACTCAATATCATCAAAAATCAAAACACATATTAATTGCCAATATAAATTCAACATTGATGTTGTGATCTTACCGGAAAAAGATGAGCTTCTGATATTCAATATTTAAGATAAAATAAAAAATTTACAATTGGTACACTAATCGTGTACCATAATGCATTTCAGGTCCATTTTTAACAAGATACTTGAAAAACGAGGCTAGACGGTGACGCATATTCTTGTCTGGAGAGCTAGGCAATGAATACTATGTAGACTGGAATAACCAGATGCTAGAGATTTGATTGAGACTTCAGCGACATTCATATTACAGTATTATAATTTGTGTCAATTTCTAGGTCCCAAATAATGGCGATTTAATGTAATATAAATATGTTTGAAAGAAATTGATTTAAAAAACCTCTGAGGTTAATTAGTTTCATTTTCGGCACCCCCAGAACTTTTAGCTTAAAAAGAAAGAAGGGGGGACGAATAGGTCCTACTAACTGATCTGTATGAAATTGTCATGTGAATACCCCCACTACCTACAAAGAATACATATGTGACAACCCTTGTTGACTGCACAGATGTATAAGCTACTGTAGGGCCGTGTGGGCATAGTTTCGTTGCCTGGCAAACTACTTATGATAATTGCTTGCAGGTAGTCCTTGATCACTTTGAAAACCTTGGAATGCATTCAGGCTAAAGTCATTATCCAATGAGCTTGAAATTTTTGAGAATGTTAAATGCTTATGTTTGTGTCTTTCCCTGATTATTTAGAGTTAACACTCTTGATCGAGCTCATCAGGTGTGTTACAACCTTCATGGATATGCCTTGCTGCTCTCATCAACCTGTATTTTAGGATGCTGGTTATTATTAGATTAATCTTATAAACTACGTCAACAAACCTACACTTATCAATAACCATAATATTGTTATTATAATCAATATCGTGATTCATAAGCTGTATAGTGTTTGTCTACATAATTTTTTTATTTATATTGATATATTATACCTACACAACTAGGTCAATACATACAGTATTAGAGTAAATTTAGCTGAAATAACACTCTATGATTTGCTGTAAGATCCCAAATTTAAAATACTGCTACTGATATATTAATTGTTGCTCTTTGCTTACAATAAAGTCAATACATAACAGTACCATAGATTCCAAACTGCATTCAGTTTACATGTCCATAATGAAAAGTTCAAAAGATCTGCATTTGGACCATCTTCGCCAAGTATCACCTTTTGATTGAAACATGACTTTAAAGTAGCTAAGTCTCTAACTCAATGTCATCCAAATATATCTTGTCCATTTAAATCAACCTTGATGCTATGATCTTACCGGTAAAAGATGGGCTTCTTATATCCAATTTTAAGACAAATTAAACATTTTACCATTGGTACATAATAATGTACCATAATGCGTTTAGGCACCATTTGTAACAAGGTACTCGAATAGTGAGGCTAGACATATCAAACGGTGATGCCATATTCCGAACTTGAGAGCATGCACAAAGAATACTATCGGTATAGACTACAATAACCAGATGCTAGAGATTGCCA
The DNA here is from genome assembly GCA_917208275.1 of Patella pellucida. Taxonomy (NCBI): domain Eukaryota; kingdom Metazoa; phylum Mollusca; class Gastropoda; family Patellidae; genus Patella; species Patella pellucida. The sequence continues at coordinate 26,285,634 of OU795041.1, forward strand.
TGCCATTCATTTAAAACTTCTGACGTATTTCGCCGAACATTTACACTGATTTGAAATAAGAGTAAAAACAGAAATGATTGAATGTAAATCAGTCTATTATATACATTCATATTACATAATCATACCCATTTTTTTGTCAATTTCTAGGTCCCAAGTATAAGCGACTTAGTCCCTTTAAAACTTATTAGATTGTTTGCTATTTTTATTGTTATTATATTACCTTTGTACAATCAAATTAAAACACAGATCCTATTTCGTTTTGTTTTTAGAGTTCAAAATTTCATTTTTACTTGTCTAAACTACACTAGGATGATACTAGGATCTGGAAGAGTTGTTAAATTGTTATCATTGACGTGGGGGATTAGCCAATGAAACGTTTTTTTTTCAGCAGGTTCTAGGCCTTTTGGTGCGCTTATGGATTAATCAATGTCTGACATCATAGGGTTGAAAGTCAGTCGTTTAACCTCTGATACGAGCTATCACTACAAGCAGTCAGATCTGCATGTAGTGTAGGATATCGAAAGTTTTAAAAACTGAAATAAAATATAGATCTGTATTTTAATCAGATTGGACTCTGTAGAGTGCAGGGTTGGTACTTGAAAAGATTAAGTTCACCACAGACCTCAAGGACCTAGGGAATTTGGATCAGTGATAAATTTCTCTCTAACAGGAACGAACAGAAAATTCTTTTATGATTTCTTTCATTTATTTATAAAAAAAAAATATGTGACTGATAGACTATATATACCAGGGTAACCGTGGTTAGATATTTATAACTGGAATTACTCTTGTAGTTATGGATGTAATTATTGTAATGATATAGTTCAATTGCCTTGATACTTGACTTATTCATACTTTCTTTGATATCATTCAATTTACTTCTGGACTGTGTGATATAGATAAAGTTTGAGGCACAGTATTAAATAAGACTGAATATTGCAGCCAAAAACCAAGTCCACATTTCTGCAAGAAAATTGTGTAAAATTTTCATACGCCCTTGTATCATATGGACCTGTATTGTTGTCACTCGCAAACACTATAGTTCTTCACAAACTTTTCTTCAAATTCACAGGGATTGTTATTGTCGCCATTATTGGTTTTAATTGCCCCTTCATGTTCAGTCAGACATGTGAATGCGATGCAACTCTTTATAAAAATTTGTATAAAATCTTTCAGGAGGTTTCATTACTTAGGGACATAGGGTATAATTCATTTAGTATTATTTTTCATTTAGTGTATACTCATGGAAAACGGTTTCACAGAGTTTTTTCACAATTACGTTCCGGGTTGTGAAATCTTATGGACACAAAATTATTGCAAAACAAATAACCCATGTTCTCGATGGCATGTTTTAAAACTTGGTGGCATTGTTAGTTTAGGGTAATAATGGATTGAATCCAATTGAAATTTAGAATTTCATAGTCATCTGGCAGTTTACATTAAAGGTAAATGTGAATATGTGATACAGTCTCAATAGAAATTTGTATATGCCCAGAGTAAAGGGAAAGGAATCCTAGAACATTTGAATAACAAAACTTTGATGGAATCCAAGTCATAATAAACTTGATGTGGTGGCACCAGTAGGAGTGGTTAAAAAGAAAGTCATGGGTATCACAAAACAATATTTTATAACAAATCTAACATTTCGTAACTGTAAAAAAAGAATATTCCTATTACTTATCTGAGCCAACCCACGACCTCCAGACTAGTGAGCCAGTGTCTTACCCACAAATGTCTTTGCTACTTGTGGCCTTATGAGCCCTGTCTGTGTTTTATTTCATAATGTGTATTATGTTATGCTAATTAATTATTTTTGATTTATTTTCAGTTATTGAACAAAATATAGAACAAGAAGAACATTCGAACAAATCATCAGCTGATTTAAGAATTCGTAAAACACAGGTAAAGATTAAATATTTAATGAAATTCCGTTTAAACACACAACATAAAATAGAAACACAACACTACAAGAAATTTCAGCAAAAAAACCCGACCTGATTCAACATCTGACCATAGCCACAACAAAATCTTTCATACAGCTTCAAATTATTTTTAGTAAGCACATAAAGATGTAAACCTACAATTACACCAAATATCAATAATTTCTATATTGGCTCAAGCTAGCACTCATTATAATCAAGACTTCTTTCACAAATAAAAATAGAAATTCATCCATCCATATTTATAGCATTAGTGATCTTTCTTTTAATGATGTTGATGACATATAAATAATAATATACACAATTTGACGTCATATCACTGGTTATTGTATCTATTCAGCCAAGCCTTCATATGTAATTTCAAACCATTGTAGTTAATACCTTTTTAAATAAATATTTCATGCAGTATATACAAAAGAATTGATATAAACTAGGATGTAGGTCTACTAGAAAAACCTTGTAGTTAATGGAAAACAATTGAAAGGGCAATGAAGTGAACCTCAAATTGATCTGGACTTATTTGCATTATAGACCGATAAGATTTGTTTGCTTCTACAGGCCTTGTTCATAAAAAAAAACCTTGAACAAAAATATTAACTTTATTAAGCCAATGGAAAAACAAAATCCTTCAAATTTTTTAGTTTACATTATTTAAGAATAAAAAACCCAACTAAAGTAATTTTCTTTGAAAGATAGTCAGTAGTCAGTACCATTTAGGTAAACCATTTGCCTCAACCAAATGTTATAATGAAGTCTGGAACAAAAATGAATAAAACTAAAGATGTCAGTGTGAACAGACACATGACAGCACCTTTAATGACTCAACCCAGATTACACTATATTGTTGTCTTTTTTTTGTCTGGAATCAAATTATTGTAATAGGTTATAATTATTATGATAGATAGGTCATTCATGAATTTAAAGTGCATATTATAAGATTGTTTTTGGGACCAATGTTTTGTGTAATATAGGTCTATTGAGAATGTATTGTAATATGTGCTGGAATCTTTGTTCAATTATTAAGAGATTAGAATACTATGTTATTGTATTGATTTATTGATTATTGGGCTTTTCTCTCTCATACAGCATTCTGCCATATTCTCTTATTAATTACTGTCTTGAGTTCAGCGAGAAATATTGAAAGTAACTTGTTGCAACCTGACCAATATTTACTTGTAGTTTCTATCTGGTTACATTAGTTCACAACTTATGGCTTGGTACCATCATCACACTGATATTGTGCAGATTCTGCTAATGATAAAATGGTTAGTCTGACCTTCCATGTTGAATAAAAGCACAAGTTTTATTTGATCAATGGGTTTTGTGCTACATAATGATACACTGCCCTTGATTTGAAAGCACAATAGATAAAATACAGTGGATGTTCGAATTGATTACATGTGTTTGGAAATTTTACGAATAAAAAGAAAAACTTAAGTTAATAAAGGAACAACTTTATAATTTAAACACTGATTTTATAACTAAAAGAAAACATTCTGTAATTGTTTGGTTAATCTGCTACATGTACCAATATTGGCAATAAATAAGGATGACGCCTAATGAAATTAAAGTTTTGCGTAAATTTTCAAGATTAAAAAAAAATTGTTGTGATTGTTTGGTTAAGAAAGATAGTTATCTTTAGATCAGGGTTTACAAACTTATGTGGCAAATAATTTCACAGTAGAGTAAGTTACCATCTTCAACTCATTTATCTTAGCTTGCTTTCACAGACAAAGTTTGTTAAAAAATGTTTGAAACCTCAGAATTTGTTAACTTATTGTAATTGTTTAATTGGTCATAAAAATATTCATTCAAATGGTTTATATGATTATTTGTTGAATTAGCATATCAGAAGCTAGTCTACCCAAGCCAACTAGATTTACTTAGATAATCTGGCACCATGTCTTTTTTTCTTTGATAGTTAATATTGTAGATGATTGGATTTCTTTCCAAATTATCAGCATAAGATTCTGTTTGTTCTATAAAATAAGTTTTTGTGCCTATTTAAATTCCTTACTGGTTTTCACTGTCAAGAAACTTTCCAGTGTTTGCTTGATTGAAGGCTATCGTAAAATAGGATCTTTAAATAAATAATAGCCTTTTATAAGCTAGATTTATATTATTTAAATGTCTCTCCTTTTGCATTGGATGGAATAATGTATTCATTTGCCTTGCAGTGCTATAAGTGGAATATTCTTGGTAATTCTTGTCTGCTAGATACAAGATTAGTTTTATTGTTACTATTATTACGGTATGTACTCGTGTTATACTTTATTCGCGATCAGTAGGATATCTGTACTACTCACACCATCACCACCTCTATATATAGACATCCTACTTAATTCTAGTATGTCTCTCTCTACACAGCCCAAAAATAGGATCTTTAAATAAATAATAGCCTTTTATAAGCTAGATTTATATTATTTAAATGTCTCTCCTTTTGCATTGGATGGAATAATGTATTCATTTGCCTTGCAGTGCTATAAGTGGAATATTCTTGGTAATTCTTGTCTGCTAGATACAAGATTAGTTTTATTGTTACTATTATTACGGTATGTACTCGTGTTATACTTTATTCGCGATCAGTAGGATATCTGTACTACTCACACCATCACCACCTCTATATATAGACATCCTACTTAATTCTAGTATGTCTCTCTCCACACAGCCCAAAAAATCAATGAAATGAATGAACATAGATAACATTTATCAACCAGCTTACTAAACAAAATCAGCAAGTCATCTCAACGTAAGGTCAAACATCACATCATTTTATATGGTATTGACCAGATATTGACCAATCGGAAGAGTGGGATATCTATTAAACCAATGAAAACCGAGTGTCAATATTGAATGTTCTTGATATATCCACAGGAGGTAGTTGAAACGTATTAACCAATTAGCGCAAATTAGAGAATCCACAGTATTGAACATGTTACGAGTTGCTCTAGCCAGTTATCATTGCCTGTGTGACACATACATACATGTAAGACTGAGGTGACTTATGTTGGAAAAGAGTGTTAACACATGAAATAAAACATCAATTTTACACTGATATGTGTTAAACTGATTTATCATTAAGTGTGTCAATAGGCATAGATACTTTTTAAAGCAAGTAAAAAAGATGAAATTTATTTTGACTTATATATTTAGTGATCACTAATCATCTGTCAGTTTTAAAACAGAATGATCTACACTCCACACTAGCTGTAGACTGGGGCAAGTGGGAAAAAACAATTATGGAAAACAGCTTTCTGCATTATAGTTATAGCAATAAAATACAAACTAATTAGTATATTAAAGCACATATCATTACTACATCAAAACTAAGATATATTAACATGATTCAACATGTATTATAGTCGTATAAATCAACAATATTACATAGCATCAAAACTAAGATACATCAACAATGTACATTATATTATTAATAATAATACATCAAAATCACAATGCATCAACTATATACAAATAGCATTTTATCATAACTAAGATGCATCAATAATATACATTATTGCTTTACTACATCAAAAGTTAAGATGCATCACCAATATTATAGCATTAATAGTAATAATACATCAAAACTAAGAGACTACAACAATATACTTTATAGCATTAGTAAATTAAAACTAAGACACATCAACAATATACGTCATTAAAGCATTGCTACATCAAAACAAGATACATTAACAATATGCATTATACCATTAATAACTACATGAAAATTAAGGTACATCAATAATATACATTATTATAGTAATAAACTTTAGGATGTAAACAATACTTACCTTCTCTTTGAGGCTACATATTTTTTCAGGAATAACTGGACTTTATTTAACTTTACAAGCATTATATTTGTTACATTGAAATCTTATTTTGCAAATCCAGATACAAGTTATTGTATTGTCATATTTGCATAGACATAAAAAATCATGGCTTTCTTTTCATAATATCACAGAAATTAAGTGCTACATGCATAATGCCACATGTAAAAAAAGCTGGTATGTAATTTATAATGGTTTTTAAATCCAGTAAGGCATTAAAAAAAACAAAACCCATGTTATTCTTGGAAATTGTTGCTTGTTTTAGTAATAATAGAAATGCATCATCCTGTTGTTTTCTTTTAGCTTATCCAGAGAGGGAAGCCCTATGCATAATCTGTTTTTGTTTTTGTTTTTTGTAATGAATATAGTGACAAAGGACATTTTGCTGCAGAAAAACCTGATAAGGAATATTTTTGTTGAATAACTTCAGTAAAATATTTGGATTTAAAAAAACACTTTTCATAGTTTCAGCACAAAATACTCGATGTTTGTTTTAGACTAATGTTCTTTTTAAATATTTATATAAATGTACAGTATATTCATGTTTCAGCTTCCATTAAGAATTGGTATTAAATATATATACCACAAGATTATTTCATAATGATGCATGATTTTGCAAAGGATGCATGCAAGATTTTAACATGTTGTGCAAAACACACATCCTACATTCCCCAGTCCTACTGATTCAAAGCAATTTGTTGGCTGCAATCTGGCACATCATCTTCCTTGTATTAGTATTACCTTGTTTTTCCCTAATCCTGCTACTATGTGTATATGTAGCTGGATTATACTGTCAATTCCTCTAACTTATGACCATTCCGGCATAACCGTGGTCCGAAACAACTACCATTGGAGGAAGTCTCTCGTTACTGTACATTTGAATGTTTCCTTAAGCTTACAACTGAGAAAGATGAATGGATACAAATAAACTGCAGTTCAAGTTATTCATTTTATTAATGCACTGTAAAATGTGTTTGATTTAATGATATTGTAATTTATTGTTTAATGGTGATTTCTTTCTATCTAACCTACAGTAATCCTGATGCACTTCCTTTCTAACAGTCACAATCAAACATTGCAATCAATATAACTGTAATATTCATTGGATTACACATGCTAGGAGGATCTATTCAATAATTGATTTATGGAAATTATGTTATAAGGGAAAGAGATTTGAATTTGCCAATCTTTCGAAAAAAAATGTGTATGATCTGATCAGTACAATTGGAACAAACAAGAGAAAGAAAATTGAATTAATCAATTTTTAAGCTCAACAGGTTGGATTATGTCATCACTTCTATCATAAACAATTAATCAATTTAGACATCTTCCAGCCCAATTTAATTAGGTATGCAGAGTAGGTGCTTTGTTTAAATAAAAATACTCGTCCCCTTATGGTCATGGCAATTGCCACTTGAAGGGGCAAATTTAGTCTTATCCACAATCAAAATTGGTAGATATGCTGCTTAAAGATACATTATGTAAGATTTAGAAAAAGAGCTGGCCATTCTTACTATTATAATTCAAAAATAGATAATATAAAGATAATTTGTTGAAAATTTTTGTCAAATTGATCCACTATGATCCGAGATATCAGCTTTGGGCATTTCTGCCCTGTCTCTTTCATCATTACTAAAAATAGTACGTTAAAAAGCATAGTCTCAATTATCCATTGTTTTGATTTAAAACAGCAAATAGAATACAATAGAATCTAATCCAATCGATATCAAAGGCTAGCCTTGACATCGAGAGTTGATTATGGTCTGGATAAGTTAATTAATGTCTAATTAATTAATAACTTAGATAAGATTTCAGGCCTAAAGAAAGACCAACAATAGGCAGATATTGCTGTTGCATAATGTATCTTTAAATTCTGCTTAATTTGATTTTCTTGACCCTATATATATGGGTCCCCTTGAACGAACAAACTTAGACATTTTCAACTTTTCCTCTTTTAACCACTAGAATCTAGATGAATTGGAACCAAATTTGATAGATAGGTTGATGTTGTTATACTAGAGGAGTGAGGCAGGGAAAATATGAAGAACAAATATAGATATTTTTTAAATTTTAGGGAGGGTATTTTATACGCCCACATTCTCTGACGAAGTTTGTAACTCATTGACATTGAGGTTGTTCATTGTGTCATAAAAATGCATTCATTGAATGCGTCTTTCAGAGTTATTTTCACACCAAACAAAATCTTCAATGCATTGGCAATTAATAACCTTGTGCCTCACAGGCTCCTCTTGAACTTATTTTCTGAAAGTAAAGAAATTAGAAGGGATCTTGCGCTTGATTTTTCTTAAAAACAACTATTTTGTATATTATTTTACAGTTTGATTGTGACTTTCCCTACTGGATGTTTTTTGTCTATTGTAGTACTCCACAATATCGCGTAAATTTGTCGAGGTGATGACAGGGTATAACGCTGCACAACTTGATTACCGAGACAGGTGTAAAGCTCGAATTCAACGACAGATGGAAATAAGTAAGCCGATCATCTCGTCAGACTGTGGATGCACTGAGTGTTGCCGTTTTGTCCTCATATATTAATACAGAATTTGTCTCCTTTTTCCTCCTTATATTAATAATGTTTGGATGATTCTTACACATTTACTCCATTCTTCATATTGGATAGTGTTGTGATTAGCATGATTTGATCGCTCCAATATTCAGTGTCGTTAATGTGGTATTGGATGAAGGGAGACAACTTCTGTTTAGTTTAGTTTTATTTTATTTTTTTAGTATTTATTTCAGTGTTTTGTTTATAGATGCCTTTTTACTTCAATCAAAGCAGTATATTATTATTACTATATTTTACTGATTTTCTAGCAAGGGTGGATCAGATTGGAAGATTTCAATTGGTCGTAGAAAATGTTGAGTTGTAAATAAAATCACTTTATTTTATTCACCTGGTTGATAATTTAAAAAAATAATAACCGTAAAAGTAAAAACTATGCACCTTAAGCAATTATTTATTTTTTTGAGTCTTTGACCATTGTGAAAAATTTAAAAGTGATTTTAAACCTTCAACCACATCTCTTAAAGTTCCCCCTGCATTTCTAGTAGAAAATATTTTAATTCTGTTCTAGCATGCCACGTTATCACGTAAATTTGTCGAAGTTATGAATGACTACAACGCATGCCAGATTGACTACCGAGATAGGTGCAAGGGCCGCATACAGAGACAACTTGAAATAAGTAAGCTATCAATCAACCTTCAAATTTACTTGATGTTTTACAGTTTTATATACATGTGTATTGGCTGTAGTGTACAAATAAGATTACTGGAATTAATAAAGCCATTATCTATGGAATAATATTTACAAATTATCTATGGAATAATATTTACAAATTATCTATTAATAATATTTACAAATTAAATGTTTGGCCCCCTATTCTCTCATAACAAAGCTTTAATATTCTTAGTTAATTAACATAATGGTAATTATTTTTGCAATCACATGAACAAATTAGTACCAAATTTGAAATTAGAATATTTGATCAAATTATCTCCCTTTTTCAAAGGCTGCTTTAAACGTGTAGTACTTGTCCATGTACTTGTGTAAATATTCTACTTTATATTATGATTGTTTTTTTTTTAAATAAATATTTTGTAATCGTGCAAGGAACTTTAGTAAACAAGTGTATTAGCATTTAATTGCTTGTAGAAATGATTTACATTATTCTGTCATAGATATGCTTATGTAATAAGCTTTGTAATCGATAGAAATAGAAAATTAGCATTTTTTAGAAGTTTATAAATCTAAATAGTTTTGATTTAATTTAACTAATCATTATTTTATTTAACTGAATGGGTAGAAACGATTGATATAAAAACTGAAGATATAATATATTTTATGACTTGAAATAAGTGTCCAGGATCGCCCTTTCATTTCCCCCAAAAAAACATCCACCCAAGCCTGCAAAAGTGACAAAATTTTCACTGAATAATAAAGTATTTTTTATTTTTATTCTACATTTTTTTTCTGCATTCTATTTAAATTAGCACTTGCAACACATTTATATAAAATTTATTTTAAGTTTTGTTTAGTAGTAATATAGAGTTAGAGCAGTGTCAGGCAACCCTTGAAAACCAAATGTAGATGAATTAATTCACCATTTGGTGTACTATTCTTTATCTGCTATTATTTTTTAAACGCTTATATTAAACTGTGTCTGTCATCCATCATTTTTGTCAAGAAACTAAACTGACTGTTTAAAAATTTTAAAAGCTCATATATAGACTGATTTCTGATAATAGCTCCTCAACAGAATTTTGACATATCTGCGTAAAATTTTATTTCAGAAGTCTTATATGTTGTTCAATTTTGAGAATCTTAGTGAAATGAAGAAACCTATTGAATTTCAACAATTTTTGTTCATTGCAATTTGTGCACAGGACCTCAAACGACTAGACCTCCAATGTATCGAGCCAGTGGGACTCTCCATGCTTCATGATAGTATCACGTCTGACATAGGGAAACCAGGGGTAAACCACTCCAAAAAATCCCATGGAACTTTCTCAGTCAGCACTGGGATAAATCTGAGACCTCCAGTGTAGTGAGTCAGCTTCTTACTGAGTCACTGCAGTTCTCCATGTTTTATGACTGTATCATAAGTCTATACTGTATATTATTAAACAGTGTCACCAAATTAATTTGTCGATTTTGCAACATTTTATTTGTGAATATTGCCACATAGGTATTAGATCCTATTGGAATGAAAAATAATACCGGTACTTTACCATAGAGATTATATTTCCTTTTAAAAACATATCTTATGAGAGACTAATAATAACATTTTTGTTTTTAACAGTCTACAAATTTAAACTAAGCCACCATTATGTATTTAACTTACAAGTGCAAATGTAAGGCTCACTTAGTATACGCTATGTAATAAAAACTTTGAAGCAGGAGACTATTCAAATGGGTTTGTTCGTCTGTTATGTTTTTGGGATTGAGATATCTACACTACTCATGAGGTGAATGTCTTAAACAGAATAATGAGCAATTTGATTGGTTGAGACTTTAAAATTTTGATGAACGTTTTATGCGTAGACAAGTAAGGTTAAGGAATTTGATTATTTCGAGACTATGAAAAACAATAACTTTGTTCTGATGAAGGTAGTATGTTCTAACTAGAATAATGTTTTGTCATGAGCATTTTGCAACCATCCCTTAGAGAAGGTTGCGAACAAAAATCAATATTATGCTTGACGGAACATGTCTTTGAAGATTTCATAGAATAATCTCATTTCAAGGTAAAAACAATTGCCGGCTTTTAACTTTAATCATATTAATAATCAAATTATTGTGTAATATGGGCTCTACATGCATTCAATATGCATAGGTGTCCTAGTAAACTTGACACTGCTCTATATATTATTTACAATACTCTATTCAATTCATTATATAATATTAAGATAATCATATTATTGCACTGAACATTGCAATTTAAAACTTTCACCTTTGTTCTTTTTAAGTGTTATAGAGGTGCAAATAGAATGCTGTTGCTCCAAATTTAGGGGTACATTGTTGATATTAACATACTTCTAAACACTGAATGATGCAACTCAAAATTTTACTTGTTCCCTCTTAATATGAAAATAACTCCTATGTTCCCGTAAACAGTTTTGTCATGACCAGGTTCTACACATTAAATAGATTTTAAATAAGATTTATATCAAAGGATATATTATGCCAGTATTTTTGGTTCTTTTAGAAATTAAAATTCCAATAAAAAAAAAATTAGAGTATTTTTCCTTTGGCTTGAGAGAAAACAGTAAAAATTCCTGCCCAGTAAAATTCTTTCAATCCTGGTTTTATTGTAAGTTTAAGCCAAACTTAGATCTGTTGAAATATTTTTAAGATGCAGTAAAAAAAAATTATGATGCAATAAGTAAATTAAGGTATTGTAAATTTGATGATACAAAAATAATTTTATTATAGCTGGTAAAACTACAACTAATGAAGAACTAGAAGATATGTTGGAGTCGGGCAATCCTGCAATATTTACTCAAGGGGTATGTTATTATGTCCCTTTGTTCTCACTAGTATGTTGGTGAATACCTTTGAAATAATTTGGAGTGTTCATAGTTGTGCCTCAAAATTGTTCTGTTCCATATCAAGCATATTGAATCCAAACCAATGAACAAAATCATGTAACCAACCATTATTTCCAAGGCTTTATATAATCATAAATGCACATGCCACATGGGACAATTCGTAGGAACTGTTGATTTGAGAACAGTTTATTAGTGCTGTACAGATAGCCTTGTAGATGAATATTATCCAGCTCAGTGATAGTATGGTGTTAATTCATACAGATGATACAAACATTTGTGGACAAACTTATTGTCATATAAGATAGTTTAAAGTTTAAATACTAAACATTCAGTACTGTTTTTTTCTTTCAGATTATTATGGAAACTCAACAAGCTAAACAAACATTAGCAGATATTGAAGCACGACATAATGATATTATACGATTAGAAACAAGTATACGAGAGTTACATGATATGTTTATGGATATGGCTATGTTGGTAGAGAGTCAAGTAAGTTCGGGACATATATATCTTTTTGACACTCTAGATGTATTCTGATCACAGTATGATTGGAAAACATAGTCATACTATCAGTGATTTAATGATATATTTGGACTAAAAACATATTCAAACTGATTAATTCATCATAATTTTGCTTCAAATCCTTCCGAAGACATTGCATTTTAAAGTTATACAGTTTTCGAGAGAGAGATGAATATAAAAAGTTATATTGTTTTAGAGTTTGATTGGTATTATGTATCATATAAAAATATAATGTTATTTTGTTTTAGACACAGAGAGATAATGTATCTATATTGAAAGGTATATTTGGGGGGGGGGTGATAAATCGTGTGGACTGTAATTTTGTAAATTTTAGGGAGAGATGATAGATCGTATTGAATATAATGTTGAAGCAGCTGTAGATTATATTGAAACTGCCAAAATGGACACCAAGAAGGCTGTCAAGTATCAAAGTAAAGCTAGACGAGTAAGTAAACATTTTATATTCGTATTTGCCCAAACAGGCTCTCACCTTTCATTTGGGCTGAGAAGTACACCCTGGACGATCTTGGTAGTTCTTATCCACTGGTAATGGTTATACCCAGGAGAATACTCTACTCTCAATTAATTGACAATTATACCACATGATACTGAGATGCAATGAATTTGCACTACTTATTTGACTGAAAGTCTCATGGTGAGAGCTAATGTAGTGTAAACTTGATTTTCAGCATTATTGTAGGCTGTAGGCTGAACATTTACTGACATAAGAAAATGAATAACAAAACACAGACACCATATCATCTTTAATTCAAAGTGATATGTTGGCTCAGTCAAAATCAAATGTCAAAAGTCAGAATTGGTCAAATGTATGGCCACCTGGCAGAGCATAGTCGGCAACAAAGAATGCCAGCAGTCAGCAATGATGAACCCTCATGTGGACTGTGGACCCCTCACTCTAGCAACAATATGGGAAACTGACAACGCAATCCTGCAAATTTAATTCTTTAAATGAATTCTTAAATCCTGCAAATGTTGGCACAGAATGTGTCTTTGTTTTGACGCATTGCTATTCCTGCCTTTGCCAATCTGTGGTGGACGCTGTTTGCTGCTAACGAACAACAAGTCTTAAGGGGGGTGGCTCTAATTCAAAGAGAAATTATTTGTTCTTTAAATTGCACTGTCAACTATTAAAGCTAATGCTCTGAAATTTTCAGGACTTTATCGTTATCACACAAGTTTTTGAAAAATTTGCATTTCTGAACCTGAACAATGCCCATTTCCCATAATCCAGGATGGCCACCCCATGCTGTTGAGGAAAAGCGTAAATAAAAAACTGCTTGATAAAATATAGATTGTTATATATCCTACTAAAGCTAAAACACCAAGGAACATAATTATCTATATTTGAATGTCATAAGCTGTAGTGGAAACAAGTAATTAAAATAAATGTCAAATTTATTAGATATTTTCTCATTGAATTGAAGCCACCCCCCTTAAGATGGCACCCAAGCCTTTGGGCAACTGCTTTGGTACTTATTCCCATTCTGTCAAATTCAATTTGTATACGTCCAAAATTTATCAGCATATCATAGGCATGATCTGATCTGATGGTGTTATTTTCAGAATTGTGAGATTAATGTTTATCATCCAATTATAAAAGTACTTTCATTTTGTCTCAGTATAATATACTGCTCTGGAACTTAAAACAATGATTTAGACTAGTATGCAAAATTCAACTAGCAGTTATTGTTCACTTCAGAAAACTTCAATTTTTTACCTCAAGATAAAGTTTTCAGTATGACTGAACCAAACAATCTCTCTTTTTTCTACTTCACTCCACATTTTGCTTTATTTTGCATGATTTTGCATGATTTTGCATGATTTTATCACCACTTAGTTTGATTTTATTTTGTTTTAATTTTTGTTTTTTTCAGAAAAAGATTATTATAATTATTTGTATTTTAATTGCTTTAGCTATTATTGGTTTAATAATAGGTTTATCTGTATAATTGTCATATTTGTTTACAGTCGTCTTTGCATAACCATGTTAGGCAAATGGTTGTTACTTTTTGCTAGCATTGGAAGATAAAAAAAATACTTTATACATTTTAAAGTTCCTCCTATGGGAATTCTTGAAGTCTCTATAATAATGCTAAATTTTATATTCATCTTCTTAGGTTTTGAGAATGATCAATCTAGCACAGTAAACTAATATTTTTCTGACCCGATTATGCAAAGATTACACTTTGTAATGTGTACAATCCAGTAGATAACAATTCTATCCAAACATTCATTTGTGATGACTATTTATTTGTATATATATTTCTTAGAGTATATATATTTGTGTCACATTTCACCTAGAAATATAAATATCCATCATCAACATGATTTGGATTTAAACATTATAACCTTTGAAACGGTGTTCTTATAAATTAAAAGAACAAATATAGACAAAGTTGTGAATAGAAGTCATTTTATACATATTTGGATAGAATTATAATTTCATGCTTTTTAATTTTATTTTTAATTAAACGCCTATTTTTATTTGATTGTATCGATGTCCTCAAATTGTAAGGTATTAACCATATCCTTTCCTTTTTCATAAAAGTTTTTTTTTCTTTTTTTTTTCTGAATCACTTCACATGTATTTAAATTTCATTTATTTGTGAATTATTTAAAATTATTAAGAGTCACATTGATTTTTCCTATTTCAGAAAAAGATTATCATTATTATTTGTATTGTGCTTGGACTGGGACTTCTGGCTTTGATTATTGGACTGTCAGTTCCAGTAAATTAAGTATTTGTTCCAAATTTGATCTTGCTGCATAAGGTGATCAATTTGTGACATTCCTTTTATGGGAGGGGACCACTTTAGATGATTCTGGCGTAATGGTTGGAAATTGGCATGTAACAATAGGTTACAGCTGTTTATTTATATCAGAAAATTTTCATAACATTTTCTACAAATACCTTAAAGGAGAAGCCCCAAGATTTCACATTGTATCCATGATAAAAGTCTGCTTCCAAGATTTAAATGCATTATAGATATCATTTGGTATTTGGGAATTGTATAGGAATTTTTACAGAATTCAGGAAAGATTTCTTCAAGTCTTTCATACAAGATTAATCTGTTTGGGTCATTAAAATTTATTTGGACAGCTCCTTTAAATAAATAGCCATAAAGTTTGCTTAATGCACATACGGTAGTATAAGACAACACTGCCATTATGTTTTCTCAAGTATATCAAATCCTTCATTCAATATTTATAAGATCTTGGAACTCTTTTTTTTTTAAAAATGTAAATGTGTCGAATGATCAATGCGGTTTCTGTATATTGCTGTAAAAAGTGGACCAAAATGTCTTAAGACAAGATGGTTAAGGGTAATGATTGCACAATTACAAGGTAGTTCTAATGTTCTATACACATAAGGATCTTATAAAAAAAATTACATATTGTCTTCAAGGAGTCAAAAAGTTGTATCATGTATTAATTATGCATTGTTTCTTATTGTGCAGTTTTTCATTTAGTAAATATGTGAACCAAAAAACAAATTAAAGATATGATCCCTGTATCATAGAAACTAGGTCAAATTTCCTTGAAAAAAATCAACTTTGTGACATATGTATAGTGCTGGGTAAAGTATAGATATAAATCAGCAGAAAAGCATCATCGATGGCACTGAGTTACTATCTATTATCGCTCTTTGTCTAATTTATGTGCGTAGGAGTCAATGTTTTCTGTTAGTTAATCATTCAAAATTCATCAATCACTATAATTACTACAAAGTATCAGTGTAGCATTACAACAAAAAATGTTTACATAAATCGACTCTCATTTAAATATTAATTTGAGTTTGAAACAATTATTAATGATTGTGAAATTGGCCAAACATCGTCCAAAGATCTATTTTTAAATTCATATGACTAGTGTAGAAAATCACAAATACCCAATAAAGGTATAAAGTTTAAATAGATTGTGAATTCAAGAGCTTGTATACTTACACAAAACACCTATATGACTTTTTGACTTGAAGAAACAATATACAAATAATGTTATATAGGAATCTTAATGTGGTACTTAGCTCAGTTATCTGTTGTTTACTTGTTTATCGTAATGCTATGCCACAGTTCATTTGATTGTTAGACTATGTTGTTTATTTCATACCAGTATGTTGTTGTTTTGAAAAGAAAACAAAGAATCAAACAGGGGTATGGTTAAATAGTATATTGTGTCTGTTTTTAACTTTTCAAGAATGATATCAAAGCAGACCTGTCAACTCTACCGCATCACGCGGTAAAATGCCGCGAAATGGCCTCGTGTACCGCTCTACTGCTCTACTAAGTACTCTAAACTGCACATCTTAAAGGACAATATTGGTGCCAGTCATTATCACATATGTGATAGAGCAGGTTAAACACATTCCAAATATACTTTTAACACAGAGATCATTGCTACGATAGCTGAGTAATACATGTTTACCGAATCGGCAGGGACGTACGCCAAAGGAAAACACAAGTGACCGCTCTGTATAACTTACTGAAGCGACGAGTGATAACAGATACATGGCGGAATTTCTGCTCACTAATAATTTCTTTCGAAAACCAAAGTTGTTATATGGGACTGTAAGAGGATATCTGACAATTCATAAAAAGAATTGACTGCCACAAGATAAGAGAACACGAAAGAAAAAGATAAAAAGGCTGTGTATTACCATGTTTTATAAGGTATAGAATGAATATTAACAAGGGAATGTACAGACTATTTCTATTTTTCTTGTGTTCTCTTATCTAATGACATTCAATTACTTTATTGAATTGTCAGATATCCTCTTACAGTCCCATATTCGAAGAAACTATTAGTGAGCAGACATTCGGCCTTGTATCTAATATCACTTGTCGCTTCAGTCAGTTATATAGAGCAGTCACTTGTGTTTTCCTTTGGCGTATGTCACTGCCAATTCGGGAAACGTGTTTTACTCAGCTATCGTAGCAATGATCTCTGTGTTAAAAGTATATTTGGAATGTGTTTAAACAGCTCAATCACATATGTGATAATGACTGGCACCAATATTGTCCTTTAAATCTAGTACTGTAAGTTTTGTTCATAAGATATGACATCTTTTGGTTGGGGTGATCAATAACATATTAATCACCTAAAAATACAAATTTTATTTTCCATCTATGTTCCAAACTTGGTCCAGGAAGCATGATAATAAAGGCTGATGACAAGAAAAGTCTAATAGTCTCAGTTATGCCAGCCTGGATTTTCTTCAAATTTGGCTTGAATAATGCTAAATGCATGTCCAAGAAACTTACGGTTCATTTTTTGGCTATATACCGTGGGTTGTTTGGTATCCATAAAATTGACAACAAATGATGAGTTTTCTTCAAAATTCTATAGGCTCATGCTAAAAAAAGATATCGATAACCCCAAGCAACAATTCAAAACCAAATATTTTAGAAAAATATCATGAGTCAAAATTTGTGAATCATTTGTAAATCAAAACAACAACATATGGTAACACAATGTAAATCTGTATATTTTGTATCATAATTTAAGATGTTGCACATGAAATATAGAAAGTATGCTTTAAAGGAATTTCAAGGAACTTTCTGTGATGTTACTGTGTGAATTACAGTGTTAAATTATAATAAGTTTTTTAAGGCATTCATTTTATTCATCAATGTGTCAATGACTCGAGTGCCAAAAATAGCAAGGGTAAGGATGTGATTAGGATTCTGCTCAGCCAAAAAAAAAAATTTAGGTTGCCAGTTAATTATACTGTGTCCCATTTGGTTAAAATGAATAGTTAAGATTAATTGAAGGTACAGTATTTGTTATGACACATTGGGTTTATAGGTGATAAATATTATACCTTAATATTACAACTGTATGAAGAGATCTATAGGATAATCTGAAATTTATTTTTGAAAGATTAAGGAAAGAAATTTAAAAATAAGCTCTAATACATTCTGAATATTTATTATGTTACCATGTTATGCTGTAATATTCTTAAATTTTGAATTAAAACTCCCAACTTCTTTTTCAAATTAGATTTGCCTCAAATAATAATGATCGGTCAAATTTTGTGGGGCAGTTTGACGGTTAGATATTAAGCCAGATCTTTTACTCCAAATTTTATGTGATATTTTAGCTTTATGTGTAGGTCTCTTGCAAAGTATTTGATAATATTGCAGTAATTACAGTTTTAAACAAAACAATTAATATAACTTGAAAAATACTGAAACTGCTCTATTTTTCCGTCTGTTACTGCTCTTAGTGAGCAAATGTAAATAATGTCTTAATCCTTTCTAAAAAACAAAGTTGAACCTTCAGCTAAAGTGCAAAAATAGTCATGAATTATATTTTGCTCAGGAATACTCTGTCCCATTCCTATCCTTATATATATCATGTAGGTGTATTAAAGGGGAAGACCAACGATTTTCAACAAGGTTTCCATAAATTTTAAATACCAGAATATTTTGGATAAATCCCCTCTGTAACACACACAGACAAGGTTTTGTAAATGAGAAATTAATTTTTATTAAAACCGGAAGTTATGTACCGTTATTGCTTTAACATGTTAGCGGTTCCGTATAGTAGGCATACAGATTTGGCGTAAGTTTTCCATTGTATTTTGATAACACATCGTCGTTTGACCAGAAATCTGATTAAAGGTGGTGTTTATTAGGATATATATACACAAAATTAGGTTGTTTTTTTTTTTAAAGTTTAATACACTAAGCCGGGGCATAAATTCATGGCTGATTATTTACATCACCTGGTTTATTTGACACCCGGCAAGTCTGTATGCTTAATACTACAAGGTTCAACGAGCATGTTGGACCAATTACATCACTTCCTGTTTAAATGAAAAGAATTCAGTTTTCGCTCACAAAAAATTGATGGAAACCTTAATAAGAATCGTTGGTAGTCATTCCTCTTTAATTAATTAGCTACAATTTTAGTTTTAGAGATGATCAATTATCCTGTGTATATATTATTATCTCCTTATTGTTTTTGTGTGTATATGTATAGTTTTGACCGTTAGTTTTTAAATGTGTTTATGTTAAAATTTGATGTTTTTCAATGATAAAAGATGAGCCTTTCATTGATTATTTTAAATAGTTGTTTGAGCAATGTGTACACAGAAGCACTTAATATGTTAGAATGGTCACAAAATTATGTTTAATCAATATTCTTTTCCACAAGATATGTTAAAGTAAAAATGAATGTTTTTGATTAGTCTTAACTAAAACAGGAGGGTGTATGAAGGGCATCATCAAGCTAACCCCAAACTGTTTGGCTGTTAATTTTATAAATAAGTAATTGAGTCACAATATAAATTTGATTTGAATTGACACACAGGGTATCATTGTTTGAATTTCATATATAAAGCTCTGAACCAAAGATGTGTGAAAAGACGTGTTCGTTTTAAGACATCTTAATATCCTGGCAATTAATCCAGTATTATTTAATTTTAAAGTTTTTTTTATATAATAATGTAATTATTAATAATTTAACATGATTTTGACAATAACAATACCTTGCTCAAAATACAATTCATATATTTATGCATGGATGTAATTTTTTAAAAAATATATATATATATACATATTACCGGTACACTTTATATAATGGAAACACTTTCTTCTTAAGTACATTTAACATGGTGACTTTTTTCAATACTACTGAAATTAGCCAAAGCAGGTCGTAAACAAAAAGTAGGCTACAATCAAACCAAATCATAAAGTAATTTAAATGTATATGGAATAAATCTGTGGATATTTGTTTATATCAAGATGAGTATTAATCTCAGTTAAATAAATTGTTAAAGATTAAAGACTTAATTTTAGGGCTAAATGTGAAAACTTGTTTCAATCTTTCAATTATGGCCATTTGCCATTTATGCTATGCCTGATTCAAGAATTAGTACAGATTTTCTATACACTACCAGTATAAATGATTGAATCCATTTAAAACCATTCCAGGCTGAAATTTAAAGTTATGACTAATGTCCTTAAATAATACACTGTACAGTAAATTAGTACTTATTTTAGATTGGTAAAATAGTTTAGCATGCAATTAATCTTGATGAGGTTTCACTAAAAATTAAAATGGATTTATATGTTAATAATATTACAATATCAAATGTTAAAATCATTTCTTCACGATGACAACTATAAAATGAATTAGAAATTTGATAAGAAAAGTGAATTGTTACTATGTTTGTATTTGTGTTACCTGTGTTTGTTAGTATTGTAAATTATTTATGATTAGCTTTAGTTGTCTCATTACACTGTGCAATCATACCCTCCCATAACTCTGTATCTGTATATATTGTTAGACATGAATATATTATATATATATATCTCGAAATGATTCAAGTAAATATCAGAAATAATACTGCTTTTGTTGATATTTCAATTTGCATTGTCCACATGCTGTGGTAATGTTGGGTTTTTTTTAGGGAAAAAAATTGAGATAACACACCTACGGCACTATAAAACAATAATTTATGTGTCATCATAAATTTATTGCAGATTGTCTTATGTAGAGAAAAGTGTGCCATAATATTTTGTCCTTAATTAATATGTGTTCTGGGATTTGCATTAATAATTATATTATTAATTTAGGCAATTATTTCATGGTTACAGTAAATTGGGCTATTCCAGATCAGGGGATCTTGTGGCTAAGGTGCTGGCTCACTAGCCTGGAGGTAGGGTGTTCGTCGTTCGATCGCTACATTGGCCGAGAAAGTTCATTTCGATTTTCCCTTGTCAGTGATGCAGACAGAGAGCCTGACAAGGACAGCTGCCTGGTTGTTCGAATGGAACGAAAAACTGAGGTCCCGTGTACACATTGGCGTGCACGTAAAAGATCCCTTGGCAATTAGAATTTAATTGCTGCCCGGGCAAAAATTTCCCTCATAGCTTACTGTATCACTGTATGGCATATATGTCCGTTTTCAATTAGCCCAGGTTAGGTGCAGAAGCGTAGGACGTTGAACCCCATTTCATTCATTCATTATTCCAGATCAAAGCAAGTAACATTGTCAAGGCTGGCAAAGGCCTAGTAGATACACAATTCGTGAGGCATTACTAGTGATCATGTACACATTGGCGTGCACGTAAAAGATCCCTTGGCAGTTATAATTTAGATGCTGCCTGGGCATAAATTTCCCTCATAGCACACTGTATCACTGTATGGCATATGTCCGTTTTCAATTAGCCCAGGTAAGGTGCAGAAGCGTAGGACGTTGAACCCCATTTCATTCATTCATTATTCCAGATCAAAGCAAGTAACATTGTCAAGGCTGGCAAAGGCCTAGTAGATACACAATTCGTGAGGCATTACTAGTGATCATGTACACATTGGCGTGCACGTAAAAGATCCCTTGGCAGTTATAATTTAGATGCTGCCTGGGCATAAATTTCCCTCATAGCACACTGTATCACTGTATGGCATATGTCCGTTTTCAATTAGCCCAGGTTAGGTGCAGAAGCGTAGGACGTTGAACCCCATTTCATTCATTCATTATTCCAGATCAAAGCAAGTAACATTGTCAAGGCTGGCAAAGGCCTAGTAGATACACAATTCGTGAGGCATTACTAGTGATCATGTTTAGGGCGACTGACACAGTTTGTACCAAGAAGATCTTCTCATTGTTTTAGTGTTTTTACAGTGTATAATGACCCCTGTTGTGTATTGAATGCGGTTTCTGGGTAGGCATAATTTTGATTGGGGAAGATATAACTGCCCAACATGCTAAAACAAAATCTGTAAGATGGCACATTAACAACAAAAGCCCTGTGTATTGATTGGTATTGCACATGGTTATGATTTTGAGCATACAATCCATGAATTACTCTTGTATCAATGGTTACTTTTGATACGTTTTTTGCCCAGAAGATTTATGGAAAAACATAAAACTCAAAACACAAAGAACATGAAATCGTTATGTATGTATGTATTTTATTTTTATTTATTTTTTTATGTGCACTCAGTGTTGTAAACTTGTTTTTAGTTACTTTACACACTTTATTCTAGATTTACATTTAGTTCAGTTCAGCAGTTCTAAATGTAAATAGATGACTTCTATCATGGCCTTTATAATTAGTTCTGTGCTTTTATGTTCTAAAACATATGACCTGGGCTACAATTGCTCAAAGAACAGGTTTTGAGACATGGCTGTTACGTTGTACTTAACATGGACTGAAAAGACTGTGATATGCTTAAATTCAAATAAACTCTTGAGACTCTGAGAAAAATGAAAGGAGAAACGGCATACCATATTATGTTATTTCACCAAGGGTATCTGATTTGGACTGACATGTTCGTACTCAAAGGGTGTAATAAGAAAAAAATGTATGCAGAAGTAAAGTTACGATGCATAATGATATGTTTTTGTTTTATTTTGCAGAAGAAAATCGCTATAATTATATGCCTAATAATTTTAGTAATAGTTATATGTGCTACATTTGGAGGATTATTTGGATGAAGACAGACAGCAGTTTTTAAATTTTAGCCCTTGCACTGCTGCACCAACAACCAATCAGAATAAAGAATGAAGGGGATGATGACATCGTTTGTTTCATTCACTATAAAGTAGTTAGATCATGCAATGTAGAAATTATTCCCAAAAGCAATTGCTTTCAATTTTTTTATGCCATGACAAACATAAAGCAGTTTATAGTTAAATTTTCAGTATTCAATATCCTTAATCTATTAAATTTCTTTGTCTAACCCTTATTATAGTTATCTCTGTTATATATTAAGATACATATCCCTTATTGGCTGAACCGGTGGTACAGGGTGACACAATTTCTGCCTAACATTTGCAATGAATCTATTTCTTCATGAAAAATCAATGTAAAGCCAGTTTTTGTCTGAATCACCAAGGAGACTTATCTTACATCTGTGATCTTGCTTGAGTGGGATCTCAATACAGGTCATATTATCGGCCATTTTGTTTACAAACTTGTTATTTACACAATTACACTAGCAATATTCTCATTCGTTTTGAAAATGATCTAGTGCTTATTGTGTTCAATCACATTGATAAAACATAATTTATTAAGTAGTTGTAAGGGTTAGACTGAGATAGGATACATCGACACATTGTCAATATAATACAACATACATTCGATACTTTGACTGCATTAGCTGAATTCATTCACAGCACAATCTCTAATGTTGTCTAAATATCGGACTTATGTCACGATACCTTGACATAATGAAATGTTTAAACGATATCTATATCTTAGAGCAGATGTGTTATATTGAAGGTATATTCCTTAGATTGTTGTTGGAACTATAGTTACTGGTATACTTATGTAGAGAATTGAATTGAGTTTGTTTGATGTTTGGTCAATGCGATACTTTGGTCATTTTTAAGATATACACATACTTATATGGTGATGTGTCTGATATGAGGTAGAGAATTTCCCACCGAAGGGTAGGCCTACTCTTATCAGCCTGACAGTTGCTACCACTGAATTGTATGTACAGATTAATTTGTTTTAAAACCAAAGGCACTTATGGTACTATTGTCATTGTGTTTAATCTTTGCTGTTTCTCTTCAACTGAATAACATTGACTGGTTAATGAATTGAAGGAATATATCTTTAATAATACTTAGCTACAAATTAGATATTAATATCATTTATATTAATAATAATTGTCTTTTATGCATAAATTTTATATAACATGGAAATTATATACATGTAGTATAAATATGTAAGCTTATTCAGTTATTGTATGTATAGGATCTGGGGTGAATATTGTTTTATTGAATATTAAAAGTTGAAACAGCATTGGTAAAATCTCAGACAGGAATAGAACATAGCTATTCACATGTTCATATTTGTAGCAAAAAAATGTTTGCTGTCCATTAATTTGAATTTAAGATAATGAAATGAGATAAATACAGTGCTTATATTTTAGAAATAACAAGGTAGGCACAACATGATATCCCTACATAAATGAATATTTAAATTTCCTACAGAGTGACTTCTGAATATTATATATCGTAATAATATATTTTATAAAAGGAAAGTTATTGGACAGTAAATAATAGGATTTCATCTGTATTTTGTTATTTTTTGAATGCGTGAATGATTTGCTCAAATTATTTCAACATTAAATTGTGTATATTTATGAATGGTTTTAGATAGTGATAATTTATTCATTTTTTAACCTCATGTAAGATGTATGATAATTATTAGAATTTGAGCAAAATTAGTTTGATTCCATACCATAGCTTTCAAATTTTGGGGAGTCATAAACTCTATTTTTGCTTAAATTTGTGTTCTTCTCAGATTCCATTATCTTGTTCCCAATGCTCAAGATTAAATAGGCAAATAAAAAAGTTTTATATCCCTTGACCGAGCTATACTTAGGTATGGGACAAAATCTTAAATTAACCATCTAAATTTGATTTTTTAACCGATTTTTTTAAAGCAGCAATCAACCTTGTTGATTGTTAGTTATAATTTTGATTATTTATAATACTGCAAATATCTAGGTTCTATTGCAAGCATCAGATTTCCCCTTATTTATTTGTGAATTGTTGCTTGGTGCCATTGTCATATTGAGGATGAATTTAACAGAAATTTTTGTTATCGCATAAACAAACATTCCTTTAAATTTTGTGATGAATAATAGAGACTGTATTATCAGTCACTTAATAATCATCATTTAAATAATTATCTGTAGTAGCCTACATATTTTTATTGATCTTGGTCTTTTCAGAGATTATTTTGATAGATATTAAGTACAACTAAACGTGTTTTAACACATGTTGTATATCTCATTTGTATTGGAGTCATAATCTTAAAAATCCCACTGGCATTAAATAGAAAATATGCATTTTAATGAATATTAAAACATTATACACTGTTTGTTCAATTGTACAATTGCTTGAAAGTTTTAGCAATTAAAAATTTTAACAAGCAAATAATGTAATGCATGTAGTAAACATGGGGTGTTGCCATTTCAGATAAAGAAAAATATTAAATTAATAATATATATTAATCTACTTAAATTGAATACTGTGATATGCATGTTCTGAGTATTTTAATATGAATAACTAAGAAAACAAATTCATGTAAATTGTTTGATTTTAAAAATATTTTAAGAGAGATATTAGTAATGTAAATGTTGCTGTACACTGTATATTTGTCCAGGGTATACAGGGAAGGGCAGAATATTCAAATTAATATTACTGTTACATCTCATAACATTTATTACAAGCTAACAGATTGATTGAAGAACCTTCATTACATTGTTGTAAAGATCAGTAGAATTCTGCTGTGTCCAATTCACATCATATATGACAATCATGATTTATGGGGATTCAAAAATAAGGTCCCAAATAATGTTTTCTTCACTACAATATTAATTTAATATGACTGGGAGACTTTTTTCAAGTTGGAAACCTTCAGTTACCAATAGTACAAGATTCAATCGGCATTAAGACATTAATCTTATCAAATGGAAGTTCTTTCACATCAATATTGTAAAATTGATACTTCTTGATAAATGCAGTGGTTTAAATTTTTGATATCTTGTGTAATAATATCGATTTTTTACATTTAACCATTTTTTCCCCCATTGTAATTTATTCTTTAAGCTTGCGAACCTGATAAAGCCTCAGTTGCGATATAGCTGAATGGTCAATCTGTACCTGCATAGCACTAATTTAATTAGATTTTGCCTCTTTATTCGGTATCCTTCTATTTCTAAAGCACCCCAGTCCTGTTTTATACTTCTTATAGGCTGTAAGGATAACTGTTGCTTTGGTTTATATATAATTAAGGTACCCTGGTAAATCCTGTGTATGTTTAAACGAATTAAAGTGAAATATCCATTTAACTAAAATTATGCATCCCTATAAATCTCCTGTTGGATGAATAGTATGTTTTTGTTTTTTGTCAGTATGAATAACATTCCAAAAATGGTGATTGATCATGTCTGATTAAAAACAGTTCAAAATATTTTAATTGTTTTACAGTTTTGCAATATATGAAAGATTTCAAATTTAAAAAAAAGTTTACTAGTAGAATAATAACTGTATAATGTTTAAAATATTTGAGCTGTATTTTTGTTAAATCCGATATGAGTGTTTTTATTCATGTACGTGTATGTTATTTGTTAGCACCATTATATTATATCATTCCTTTATATTATAATAAATGTATATAGTGTTTAGTTATTATTATATTGCCATGTTAATATAATACAGTATATATCTACGTGTAGATGACTTCTTACAACTCTGTACTTATCTAATCATACGTAGTGTAATAGCATGGTATTTAGAAATCTTTAAGGGCAGCGAGCCATAGCCCTCAGGATTCTCCATAAGAATGAATATAAAGATATTAATAGTGTTAAATTTAGTGTATCATATTCATTCTCAATGTAAAACAAATAGTCAAACTTGCATACAGTTGAATTTAACTGAATGTAATAGAATATGCTATAATAGGGTCAATTATTGCATAAAAGTCATAATATATTTTTTCTCAAATTTTCAGTTTGTGAGGTACATGTCTTTCTTTTCTCCAGGAATGATATTTTATGACATCAATACAAACTTATGTTGTGCAGCAACCCGAAATTCAAATATCTTAAAGGTTATTGTTATAGTTTTACTATGTATTATACCCTGTAATACTTACAACAATCTAATAACTTTTGGGTTGCCAACTAAGCACTATAATGTTGAGAAAAAATTTCTTTAAGAAAGGAGGGATTGGGGGGTTAATATCCTACATTTTTGTTCAATCAACGTTAACGAAGATGGGTATACACCATTCAGTGTGTTATGAGAGACATTTTGCCCAGACAGCGGCGATACAGCCTACTGCCAAAATCTTTTTTCGTGCATCCTAATCTGTACCGGATAGAACCTTGGTTTTATATACCTTCTGAATGATTAAACACTGTTCCTTGCTAAGCAGGCAGGCCCTCCAATGTACCACTGACATGGAGAAGCATGTCTCAAAAATCCTTGAGGATTTTGATTAAGTTTTTATTCATTTAAACTGAAGAAATTTTTAAACTGGCACCAATACTTATTGTTACTGTACCCATTGTCATTTGTCCTGTTACTAACAAATTTTGCTGTATTTTCACATTTTGTATCATTTTGTCTTTTCATTGAATGTACTTAGAAATGATAGAAGCATATTGTATTTTGTTTCAAATCTTTGATTAAAGTATATTCTACAATATTTAAAACTAATCAGTAGAAACCTATACATAGTGCTTTGTTTTTATTTGAGATTATAAAATGTCTTAAGATTGTGGGTTACTGATTGGACAATTACCCACCCCCATCAAATGTTTTATTTCAAAATGGAGCAGTTCTGGTAGTACTTAAAACTGCTATTTGGTTGTAAACATCTTCACTTCACTTCACTTTTAACTAAGTTGAAGTGCTCATTATAGACTTTTTAGATAATATGTAATAATATACAGGATAAAAATAGCAGTAGGCCTACTTACACAGTGCTTTTCTTGATCTAAGGTACTACATGTATTTTTTTTTAATACTAGTTAGTTTTATATCGGCTGACATTTTTTAAACTTTAACTTTAAAGGGTCTTGTCACACCTGTCTGTCCGTTACACTTTTTGGTACACAATAACTCCACTAGAATGATCAAACTTGGTGTAGCTGTATATTGGTGAATGCCTTGATGGGAGTTTGAAGATAAGCATTTTCTTCATAGGTAGAGCAGAGATGAGCAATTTGATTGGCTGATGCTTTGTGACACATAGCTTATGATTAAGTTTAATAATGAGCATTTTCTGCTCAGGTAAGCAGAGCGATAACCAATTTGATTAGTATAGTTACTAAGTTCAATGTTGAGCATTTTCTGCTTTGGAATACATAACTCTCCTAATTGAGGTCAAATGTTCAAACTTAATTGGTGAGACTTTGGAACACAATAACTTTGATTCTAATTGGTCAAGCGCGCCGATGCTCAGTATATAGATTCATTATATCAATACGTTGACTAACAAGGTCAAAGGTTGACTATGATGATTATGAGAATTTTCTATTTAGGCTAATTAGGGATAAGCAGTTTGATTGGTCGAGAAATTGTAACCCTGCTTTTAATTAGTAGAATATTTAAACTTTGTGAGGGAGCCACGATGGGTTGTTCGATTCCTGCATTGGTTTCCTCTTTTCAGTGGTGCAGGATGGAGGATTGGAGGGCCTTGCAAGGACAGTTGTCTCGTCGTTCGGATGTGACGAAAAACCGAGGTCCTATGTATATATATTTTGGCATGCATGTAAAAATCCCTTGGCAGTTGGAATTCGATATAAGAAGAGGTCATAGTGCTGTCCAGGCAGAATTTCCCTCATAGCACACTGTATGGTGTATGTCAGTCATCATTAGCCCAGTCGGAGCATATCAGTAGGATGTTAAACCCCATTTCATTTAAACTTGAAGTAGATGTTCGGTAGGTGATTGTCTTGATTGATTAACATTTTCCACTAAAGCTGGGCAATTTCATTGGTCACAGCTTTGGGACAAGATAAGGGGCCATCCATAAAGTACGTACGCTTGAAGGGGGGGGGGAAGGGGTGGTCATTGGCAAAACGTTCGACGCGTGCTGCTTTCCTGATATTATTGTTATATAGTCATTGTATCAGTATAGATGTTTTCACAACGGTATTCGCTGCCAAAAGCGTACAGGGGGGGGGGGGGGGTGTCTGAATTTTACCCATTTTGAGCGTATGTACTTTATGGATGGCCCCTAACCTTGATTCAAGCTGATGGAGAATTATGAAACTTAGTGTATAGTTTCACTACCTTTTACTTCAAAACCTTGACTGAGTTTGTCTCGAACAATTACTGCTTGCTTGACGAAGTATATATAATCACTTTGATTGCCCCCATACCTTTCAAATAAATAAATAAACAATTAATATATATGTGTATCTATTTTGGGATTGCGATGGGGGGGGGGAGGGACACATCAGCCTCACCGTTGGTTCTTCCAACATTAACTGTGCATCTTAGTTACGAGGGATCTATACAGAAATAAAACTTAGAGACCTGCATTGTGTAACATTAAAATATTAACCTGATTTAAATTAGAATAAAGTTATATATCATCTTGGTATATATCTGTCTCATCTCTTTTATAGCTGCATCTTGACTGGTAGAAACCATTGCTCCCTAAACTGCCTTGATACCCTTAAAGTCATGTGCATATCGATTCCTATACAAATGACCCAATCGTTAAGTGTAAAAGTATTATAGTATTACTTCCACCGTCTTATGAACAGTATAAGATAAAAACAAAACCTTGTTTTTGTCTATTTCCATTTATTTACACTTTTTACAAACAAAACAAAAAAAAATCAAAACCGTGGCTTTCTTTTTCTACCAGTATATTTTGAGTCTGGACGTGTATCTCTGAAATGACAAAATTAAGATACTGAAATTTTGAGAAGTTGTAATATAAATTACGGTAAATTAATTGCTGGCCAAGTGTGTATTTAAATATGTCATTTAGTTCTATACTGGTTCTCTTTGAGCGACATTAACAAATTGGGTTTACTGGGCCTACAATTAGCCTCTCTGGCAAACATGTTCAGCCAATAATTTACCTGAAGCCTAGGGCAGCTAGCATAGTTTGAAAAAAGTAAAATAATTACCTCCCCTGTCTTCTCCTTCTCTCTTTTTTCTCTATAATCCAATCACGACTCTTTTTAGCTGACTTTCCTTTTAGTTTTCCAAACGTTAATCTGAAAAAAAGAAAGTACCACATACATGCACCCCATTCTCTACAGATTACATGAAATGGGAATTAATGTCCTACTGTTTTGCACCGACTTGGCTTATGGAAACAGGCATATGCAACAGAAAGAAACCTACAGAAATGAACATGTTAGTGTTTGCCGAAACATATTCTTGGCTACTCTGTGCAGGTATCCCAAAGACAGCTGCAGCAAATAAAAGACGCATTTCAGTGTCCAATACTGAGAAGGTCAACTATGCGCGACACTTCTTTAGCGAACTCCTGAAATTACTATCAAATAACTGTAGGTCCTCTTTGAAGAAGCCAGTCTTTACTAGTGCTTCCGATCCTTCGCAGAATAACTTTTATATCTGTATTCACGGATCTTCATTTGGGTATTCATCAGCCTTAGAAAGACATTTGTGACATTCGTTGTGGTTAGGAGACAATAATATTTCTGAAGCAGACTATAAATTACACATCTCACACAACAATGAAGCGAGTGCTTAGAAAGCTGCAGACAAACTTCGCTCAGAAACTGAAGATCGTGTTAAGGGTGTGACATTAGATCTTCAGTCCTTGTTATTATGTCCTTTACTTATTGGGATGTCATAATTACACAATTTTTGATCTTTAAAGCATAGATGTGGTCAATTACATACCAAAATAGAAATGTAATTTTATCAACTCTTTATCTAATCTCCCAAAAAGAAACCTCACTTTATAAAGTCAAATATCTTCTTACACACAATCACACAACTTTTTTCAAACTTTCTCGCTGTTAGGTTATTCAAAAATTCATCCTAGTGCATGCAATCTGATTAAAACACAGTTCATATTTTGTTTTGTTTTTTCATAGTTCAAAATTTCGTTTTACTTGTATTTACTACACTAGGATCTGGAAAACTTGTTATAAAACAGGCATTCTAGTTGATGTGAGGAATTAGCCAGTTCTAGGCGAGCTCTGCACGGTACTGTGGGTAAACTTAGAGTATCGTTAACGGTGATTGATTAATCAATGTTTGACGTCGTAGGATCAAAATTCGCTTGTATGACCCATGACACAACCTCCCAGTACAACTGATCAGATCTTCAATTCTTCATGTAGTGTGTACAAAATACAACAAAACGAACTATAGATCTGTATTTTAATCTGATTTCGGTGAACATAGTGGTCCTGTCTGTAGTTTCAACGATTTGTGTTTTGCACTGCAGTATAACCATGGTAATACAAAACAAACTCTACTGTCGAGTTTAATGATCTCCCTAGACGTAACAAGAGTTGTCCTCCATCGAAGGACAACCCTCTAGAGCTCCAATCACTTATACTACGCCCCACTTAAGAACAAGTAAAAAAAGTACACACATTTACAAGAACTACCATGTCGTATGTGTGCTTATGTAAAATCGTTTCATGATTTTCCGTGTTTCACCTTTCCAAATTTCAAGATAATAAGACAGTATCTGACAAAGTTATTCAGTTTTTTGTTCCTCCTGCAATTTTGATAGCTCATCGAATCAAATCAAAACCATGCCAGTTGTCAACCTATGATATAGCAGGTATATGCTAACCGTTTGGTATAAATGAAGACAGGTACTGGTATTTTAGGAATATTATCAACATGAAATTGAAACATGTTCACACTTGAGTCCTCCACATGAAAAGTTTGGTTAAATCGACCAAAAATATTTAAAAATGTTGGTCGAGTTGTCCACACCGCTTAGGCTTTATCATCGGATGAAGGAATAGTTTTTGATACGTTTATATTTTGGTGTTATAGGTACAGTTTACAAAATCTTACCTTTTATCACTATAGGCAACTTGATCGTTAGATACATCAGTGCCTAAACCTTTAGGTAATGTACAATTACCACCACTTGTAAACAAACATAGAAACATCCTGTAAAATACACAGGAAATACAGTCTTAAAACTCTCTATTTAAGCTTTAAGTGTGCCCATGGTCATTCAAGGAGTGTCACAATTATGTATTTGAGTTTGTCAGGATAGCAACTGATTTCTGACTGCCCATCAAGCTTAATAAAAGGGACCTGTCCCAGACATAGTCAAGTATAATTCCTCTTGTGCCTGTCGTTTTGTCTGGCATAAATTTGTCCTTTTCAGTGTTTCTATTAATATTATTAATATATGTCCGTCAAAATGTCAAATATGATATTAGTAGTGGCTTACAGAACTCAGGATCAAATCAAACTGTTATTTGATAGGCTATGGTGAACAGTTGAGGCCTTTATAAACATAGACTGGGGTCTAAAATAATCTTCAATTCGAGCTGGCAAAATATAATAATTCAACTTACTTTTTAGCTTTTGTACTGTTTGGAAAATCTACTACTAAACCCCCAGTAAAGCCTGCTTTCATAGCTTGACATGTGATTAATTCTAACTGAAAATTAAATAGAATTTTAGGGTCATGACAATAATGAAGAAAGACGGTCAATTATGAAATATGTTTTTTATCCTAAAAGGAAGTATTTGATAATGTTGAGTCACTTAATTCAACTCGTATTCAAAAAGAAATAAAGGAAAATTAACTATTTCAAATTTTTTTCTAGAAATCTTAAAAATTGTTAGTCAGAAAATTCTACCTGTGCACTGTTTTCTGGATATAACTGAAAAACAGCTTTTGCTCCTCGACTCTGCAACAGAAAATAGTTTATTATGCAAAGTAAATAAAAGGTTTGATGTTTACCACCCATGAAGCAATTTTAATTTCCTTTCAACCAAAGCGAACTTGTATTCTCATTAAATAAATATTTTTTACCTATATTGACTACCAGAATTCATTTGTGGGTTAGTATCACATGATTAAGAATGAGTAAGCCTAAGCTTTAACCCGTTAACTGCGTATGACGTTATATTACGTCATGGACAACTGTGACGCAGTGTGCGTAAGACGTAATATAACGTCTTGGGGGTAATTTCCCCAACCATACGATCGTAGCATGTGCAGGACATAAAATTACGACTGGAAGAGCAAAACTTTTTTTAAAGAGAGGCCACTGTATTTAACGTTCGTTTTAATATGGATTTAGACTACTATCTTTTGTATTCAGGAATAAAATGGCCCAACAATGATGTTTTTCGTCAAATTAATTACACAATAAGGGGCAGTTAACGTTTTAAAAACTACACAGTTAACGGGTTAAGACTCATGAGTTGAAATCTGTGAAATATTTCTTCAAAATATAAAAACAAATCAGGATATGCATATTTACCAATGAAGCATACAAAGTTGAAAAGAATTTAAATAATCTCTTATGTGGTTGATGGTATTTTTTATCTGCGTTACACAACCACTGTAATGCTGATATACTAAAAGGAGAAAAATGAAAAATGCTTAGTTACAATTGCGTAACTAAGGGTCCATTGTCCTAATATAGCTCTTTAGTTAGCATGCTTTAGGCTATGATGCAGCAATATTATTAAAAGATTGTTGAAAATTGCACCGTGCCACAAAGTTTAACACACTTTACGCTTATACATGTATATATTGATCTTATTGTTAAGAGTATATCCAAAAGCTACATCATAACATATCAGCATTGAATTGAATATATATATATATATATATTATAGAGATGTTAAGTCATTAGCAACGAATAATTTAATGGCTATGCGTAAAATGTAATAATGTTAGAATTGGCGGCCATTGTAATTGTTCTTTTTAATGCTGTAGTTAATTTATCAACATTTAAGTAAGCTACATGTAAATATTTTTTTAGCTTTATACTGTGGTTGGAAGTTGAACAGTTCAGTAATCAGTTACTAAAAAGAAACTTGGTCATGCTAATGGTCAAAGTTCAAATAGTGTACCCTCCCAAATTAAAATTTCACATTGAGTAGTATAATTTCAGAATATAAACAGTAATACATTATTTACAAGATGATGTAATATAATCAAAACTGATTGATATTTTTTTCTCTACCTAATCATTAATAAAACAAATATAAAACAAATTAATTGTGATAATGTGTTGAGAACAAGTAACTCTTCCATTACCTGATATTATCTCCCCTTAGACCACAAAGTAAATTTGTCTGCATGAAATCATTTAAATTATTAAATGAAAATAATTCTCCAATTGAACTAAAATTCTTTGGCTGTTTCACATTATATACTACTATTGCTTGATGAAAACATATATTACCACATCCTTTCTTCACCAAGGCGATGTCAAGAAATAGTGTGTTCAAGATATGTTAGGGTTTTATACAGTGATCTTATTCGGCTGTTTGTGTCAGCTTTAGCCGCATGGAAGTTCAGTAAGGCCGATAGGTTAGACAATGAACCGGCCACTATGGTATCATAAATCAATCTATTTTCGGATAAATTACAAGTTAATGATTACTTGTTGATTAGGTACATGTAGTCAATCAGCTTGCTTGTCAGCTACAATAACAGTCACACCTTACTGAGAATCGGCCATTGGATAATAATCCATGTAATTACCACATATGTAACTGTAATTTTGATAATCCAGTAAAAAAAAAGCTTGCTGATTATTCATAGCAGGTCCAGTAAGTTGCCTTTGTGGATTGCCATATGGTGATCGAAGGAACTTGGGAAGACGATCTTGGCATGGGTTGTGGATCTCGCTCGAGAATCGTAACTCTTCTACGAACCGTATGAAATCCAGGTACTGGTAGATATTAAAATAATAATTTCGCTGATCAGTTATTAGTTAAATTTAAATCTTAGTTGAATATAATCCTCGGATAGAACACTGAATACACCAGGGAGTCATTAATTATCTATTTTTCCGATAGAATCCCACATACACCTATGACATGTGACACCCATTGGAATAAGGTCAATAAACCAGCGATGCTAGCTTTAGTTTTAAATAGCGTTTATTTTTTACACATGCGACAGAGGCATAATTTTTAAAAAAGCTTGTTATTATTTTTGAAAGCTTTATGGCATTGTCTCACAGAATTTTATTTTAAAGTAATTTCAATTTGGATGTTACGTGATCAATCATGGACGAAGGAATAGAAACATTTGCAAGTTATGTGATAGACAAAAACTACAAATTCTGTACTAAAGAAATACACGGTATTGTATCAGATTTATATCCATAGAAAAAAACAACAACAGAAATTTATTCAAGAATATTACTGACATGATATTTCAAGCGGGTACGTGAATAATCCTCATAACAAATACCAAGAATTTTTATGTGGAAGTGATATTAAAGGGAATGGCATATTATAATTTTATAACACATTTCCTACTTGGACCTCATCATTGGACCTAATTCTGGCCGGTTGGTTTCAATATGGATTAAGAACCCTGGTTATATAGCTTAGAAAGTTTTGAATTCATACCTAATAACTCCATCAAATGTTCCTGGCCTGAATGGCATACCATATCCCATATCACCTAATATTAAATCTCCTTCTACTTCTCTATCCACAGCCACATCTAAAAAAAAATTATATACACTTCAAAAGAAAGATTCGAAGACAATTGACGGTAAAGTTACGGTGTACATTTCTTGTAATATTGTGCATTATATTTGGAGGTATTCAGTCATAGGGAATGTATTTATTTATACTGTCTACAAATTGGAAGTTAAATCTAAGACTTAACAATTTTGTTTGTGGCTTCAAGCCAATGGTACAGGACTATTTGATATTAGCCTTTTTCTTCCATTCAACATGGTGTATCAATATCAATGATCAGAACAGTTCATACTGAAGATATGTTACAAAGGAATGAAAAAAAAAAAAGAATTTATTCTGCATGTTTTAATCACTTCCATAATTCAGTAATGAAGATTTATTACATAGGAATGAAAAAGGGATTCTTTTATTCCGTTTGTCTTAATCACTTCCATAATTCAGTAATGAAGATTTATTACAAAGGAATGAAAAAAGGATTCATTTATTCCGCTTGTGTTAATCACTTCCATAATTCAGTAATGGTAAATTCAAAAGTTCACAAACCTAACATACTGGAACTTATATCAATACCAATCCACACATGTCCTTCTTCTGTTAAACATTCACCACTTAATCCTGAACCACACCTGCAATTTACAAACAACATTTAATATACTTCAAACCACTATATAAAATATGATAACTTATTGCTTGCCATTTAGGGGGTTAAAATCAGTCATTGTAAGCTATATAACTTCAAACAAACAATATTTCTTATGTCGTATTATTCTCAATAATGAAACAGAATGTGAATAGTTCATTGTGTTAAGACTTTGTGTATCTTCTTTATGCCTTAATTATTCCTAAAATAGGCATGGTAGACTCTTATTGAAATATCTCATTTTTTCTTTCAACATCATTATTTCTTTCTCCAATGTATGTTAAAGGAGCTAAATCGCTTATATTTGGGACAGAAAAATTGACACAAATGGGTCATAACGCATAAAATAATGTAATATGAATGTATATAAACTGATTTACATTCCATCATTTCCATCTTAACTCTAATTTCATATCAATTATGTTACGCCTGATGTCTCTAACGAAAGTAAATCTCCAGCATTTGGTTATTCCAGTCTACATGGTATTTATTGCGTATGCTTATGCTCTGCAGATAAGAATATGCGTCATCATCTAGCCTCATTCTTCAAGTCCCTTGTTAAAAATGGGCGTGAAACACATTACATGTATGGTACTACATTTATTATTTTGTCTAAAATATTGGATGTCAGAAGCCCATCTTTTCCGGCAAGATCACCAAATCAATGTTGATTTAAATTGACAAATAATTTGTGTTTTCATTGTCGATGATTTTGGATGATATTGAGTTAGAGGTTAGAGACTTTGCTACTTTAAGTAGAACTGAAAGCAGTAAATGTAAAATACAGAACATACAAAGTTAAAAAAATCTACTTTTCATTTTAATGAAACATACCATACTGTGGAGTATATTCATATGAATAATCTTACCCAACGTCTAATATAAAACATGGTTTATCTTCTGGTAAAGCTAATAATTCCAATGCTCTTTCAGACAATTGTTGTTGGATTTCCATCATGCGCGAGCTGAAACAGACAGATGAAAATACAATAACAAATTTCTAACCAGCGGTTGCCAGGCAAGATACACCCACATTTTGCAAGAGATGAATACAGAGAGGACAAGCTAATTTTTCGTACAATCAGGGGCCATTATCGAGGAAGTTATGGTCTGAAATGTGCAAATATCTAAAGGGATTGAGATGTTTGGGATACCTTAAGTTTCATTAAAATCGAATAAAAATTGTGACTTCTACAGGGTCCAAAACCTTGTTATTACAAGCAGTTTCGTTCTGATTTTCATCAAATTCGAACTCAACAGTCATTAGGGTGTAACAGTGATACATTTAAACGTATTGAAATCAGTCTCTTGAAGTTTCATCAAAATCGGAAAAAGTTGTAACTTCTAGAGTGTCCACAGCCTTGGTATTACATATTTAAACACTATTTGTGTACAAGGACTGGCAATTTTGTCTGGCAGTTTTGGCCAGATTTTAACAAAATTCAAACCCAACCTTCATTTATTATGTAATGTATCAGTGATATATTTAAAGTTTTAAGTTTAGTTTTAACAATTATTTTAGAAATTTTTTACCTGGTAGTGTCTTGCTTATCAATATTTACTGGCTAAACAAAAATTACTGGTGCGTTCTGTTTCAATGTTCATGCACCGGTCAATAGGAACCTTGAATTATACACCCCCTCAGTCCCCCACAACCAACACATTTTTCGGTAAATATTGCAGTTTTAAAAAAAACTTTTTTTCTGAAAACAGACGAACCTCTGCCTGTTATCGTTGGCTGTCATAGCCATATTCAAATTATTTTTATAATGTCAAGTTTGTTACTATTTTTAGAATATTTAGGTAAAATGAACTGACTCCAATCGAACTATGAGTAATTCGCCTGATCCTCAGTTGGCACAGTTTTATATCCTTGACTAGTATTTTTTTGCGAAAAATTTATGTTAATGTTAGGTATGTTTGTCTTCTAACTAAGGTAATTTTGTTTACAATTTATAGAGACTAGGTAGTATTTTAAAATTTAAAATCCGGTTTAGGTCATTTTCTGGAGCCCTAGTAGGTCCCGACCGGCATATACGGCCGACATGGAACCCATGTTTTAAATGCTGGCCATTTGCTATCATGTAATTGTATGGGAAAAAAGGGTGGAATTATGAAAATTAGGAATGATTTACATAATTACAGTGATGTTCTTGACCTTTAGATAATTTGAGTGCATGGGTCTCACCATTCCCTGAATTCCCATTCCTGTACTTTCGGTACTCATCTCAAGCGAAGGAGTGTCTGCGTGGTTCTCCTACCAATAAATTGTGTAAAATCGCTGAAAATCCTTTGGACCACATCTTTTGGGGGCCCTAATCCCTTCTCCAGCTCGGAGCTCTGCAGGCTGGTGGGACAAAGCTATTTGGGTCCCCCTAAAAAATTTGGGTCTAAGGCCTGGGACATTTGTCCAACTTTGCTCTACCCGTAAGTGGGGGTGAATCTTTTACCCTACTATTAAGCAAAATACCGTCAAGGGTGAATGCTTGGGGTAGGTAGTTCAAGATGACTATTGTGTGAATCTTGAACTAATGTTTATTTTTGGACCTGCATTAGAAAGTGAATCTTCAGTGAATGTGTCTTGGCTTCAAGTGCATTGCGAGGTGAATCTTGACCCTAAAATATTGAGCTAAATGACAATATTGGGTGAAAGCTTGAGGGGGGTGTGTCAAGATTCCTATTGACCGGTGCATTAATTAATTAATACAGAGTGATATAACAGTTGATTTATATACAGGTCACAATTCTATGGAATACAATTACTGCTTATAACTGTGCAATGTTTCAACTAGGCTTCATTTCGAGTGTCTGAATATCGTTTGTTGTCTTTATAAAAATGTTTTTAAAACAAAAATAATCACTTCCAAAAGAGGCATGGCAAATTGCGTGTATTATTGGGTCTTGTGTTTAGTATGCAGGCCGTGGGGAAATCTCGTGAAAGTTTTGCGCTAAATTTTTAACCAATTTTGCTTCATCAGTGCAGCATATAATAACTCATGAATGTGGCATGGTAATCCAACAAAATAGATGTTACTCTTTTGATATGCTGACAACGTAACATCTAACATCCGAACGGTCAAAAGCTCGCCGCACAAATTGATAACTAGTTTACTTTTTTCAGCGGAACGCGAAATTCACATTGTTCAATTATCTGCACTGCTAACACATTAAACTTACATATCATATCCATCTATGTTCCCCCCAAAAAAATGTTTGCTGTATATTTTGAGAGATTTCACAAAAACCTTCGCCGACAACCAACAATCACCGTGAAACAGGAAATGGCTTACAGCGGTCAAAGTTGAAATCTGGCATGGTGCAAATTATGAACCGGGTTCTTTTAAACGAAACGAAATAATGAGACTATAATTTGAAGGCGATCATTTTAATTTTATTTGTAGTGATGGTCCGATTATCGGTTTCACCATTCAATAGCCTACTTGGACGAAGCAATTTTACCGATATTTGCGTAGCCATTATCTGTTAATGACTAAATCGGCAGCCAAATATCTTTTCATAAATTATTGTTCAAATTGGGAACAAAGCATTCTTTCTAGTCTTAAAGACTCTTTTACTTAAAAATGGCACTCGGCCTTTTATTTTTGTTGTTGACGAGACTCAATGCTTTAAAGATATTTCAACTCTATAGATAGAAAAAGCGGGAAAATGTCACGTGACATTGACAAGACAGAAGCTATCATAATCAACTGATTGATTAAACACATTCTACTAACGCCGATAAATTTAAGGATTTATATTGTAATCAACATTTTATAAATAATAATCTCAATCTTGCCACCCATGCTAGAATTTACCACGGCAAAGGCAAAACTGCCGTAAAAAGTACAAGCGGACGCAAACACGGTAAGAAAACTAGCCCAAATTGCGCCGCGGTTGTCCACATGTACATGTATCAAAAAGTTATGCCTTTTATATACATGTAGACGCATGAAATGCATAGGTAATAACTTTCCAAAATAACACAGTCGTTCAGGTGCGGCTGGGCTTGGGATTAGGAGGTCAATAATTTAGAAATGCAAGATTTGGATGTAAATGTAGTCCGAACCTACCGTTATAATTTATTTTTTTCGTAAGAATGCCCACTTTCTAATAAATAGTGCCCTTATTATAGAAGGTTATGGCAGAGCTGTTGGAAATTTGATAAATCAACGTTAGTTATGGTTGACATGCGATGGCAATCGTTGGGAACACGAATAACTAAATGACCAAAAGGTACAAATTTTGATGATTTTATTACTTCGAGAAGACCCTGTAAATTGAATACCGGTACTTATGTTATCTTAGTATCCCCAAACGCTATTAGAACCAGGTTAATTGACACGGAAAATCATTGCATGGGCGTCTATTTACAAATATAAAAATTGCACGTTCAGTGACGGCAAATGACAACAGTAGCCTATTTGTTAAATATGAAGAAAGGCAGCCATGCCTTGTCAACTTTTTGGTGCCCTTGTAGTAGAATCATAATTTCAAGCACTGGTCATGAATTATTCCTTCAATAAACATTGTCTTCTTTCACGACGTAAAATCTGTACAAAAACAGTACATACGCAATTCATAGAAATATTGTACAAAAATGCATTTCGTTTCGATAAAAACGTGTTCTCAAATTTTAATGCGGAGGATATGACGTCAAAAAGAGGTCAAATTATCCCAACATGGCAATTTTATGAAATGTTAGTATGTGTGATATTGGATAAACCTGTTTCACTGAACGTTTGTTTGTCAGTAAGTGTCATTGTTGCTCAGAGAAGGATCATACAATAAGGTAGGACATGCATTGAGATTTTATCGACTGGCGCCTTTCAGCTCGATGCTTTATCGACTGAAACCTTTCTGCTCGATGCGCAAAAAATTCAGTCGGACGGTGCTCAATGGTGGCACTATTACTGGCGCCTAGAGGTTACGTATCGACGAAACCTCTAGACACCCTGGAGTATGGCATGGATGCCATCAGGAAATAGTAAAGATTTTTATAAGGTTGATATTCAAGACCCATAAGCAAAAGTCAATGTTTTTTTTCTGCACCTGTGTTCAAAAGTAAACCCACCCAACTCACTAACCAACCAAATAATTAATACTAAGAAAACAAAACAACTGACTATGGGCGTATTTATGTTTGTAAACCCCCAAACTTATTACTGGGTCTGAGTTCAACTTATTCATACACAAATTAAAATTGTCCTAAAAGAAACCCAATACATTTACGATAAACAAGTCTAGCTGCAACTTGAGCTGGGCGATATCCCTGAAAACAGATATCGCGATATTTTAAAAAAATACCGCGATATAATCACTATATCGCGATATTTTATAAAATGCCCATACTTTCAGTTTACCACTTTTTAAATTTCAAAAAAGATGCATAAAAAAGTTGGAAATACCCCTGGATATATGCACTTGACATTTTGAACTTGAACTCAATAATATTATTTCTAGTCATTAAGTCAATATTATTTTTAGCATGCAGTAACGAATTTACAAACAAAATTTAAGGTCCGACGCTGAATGACAATCAGTCAACCGGAACTCTCAATATAAATGGCATTATTTATATTTCTTCTCTATTAAAACTTATTTCAATCTGAAAATCAATGATTCCTTTGGAAAATGAAAGTATCGGTATAAACAATTCGGCAAGATGTGTAGAAATTAAACAGAAACAGGGATAATTCTAACGGGTGTAAAGGCGAGCGAGAAGTCACGTGATGTAAACAGAACTCTTTATCGGCAAAAAAACACAACACAATTTTTATGGAAATTACAATCACTGTTTATATACATATAGCACAACGTTTCAACAAGGATCTTCTTGTCGTTATCAAGCACAAATGAATATATATATAAACAGTGATTGTAATTTCCATAAAAATTGTGTTGTGTTTTATTGTGCTCAATCGCTAAATGCCACTTAAGGATTATCTTTATCGGCATTTGCAAACCGCGTGGAATGAGAACTCGGGAGTTTATAACAGTATTTATTCATCATTAAGCAATAAAATATCGTAAATAACATAAAAAGGAACACATTTTGTTCAATATTTATGTTAAATATCATCCAGAAAAATCAAAACCGTGATATATATATCGCGGTATGTTCGGTTTTTCGATATTTTTCTGACGACGGTATTTTTGAAGATTTTTTTTTCTGTGACGGTTTTATATCGAAATACCGAAATATCGCCCAGCTCTAGCTGCAACGGTTCTATTTCAGTATCGTACCTCTACCAGTTTCCGGGGTCGTAGAGACTTGAAATTTTCAGGGAGTGTTCATGTCGGTTAACAATGACCTCACACCAAATTTCAGCGAAATCGGTCAATAACTTTTCATTTTACCGAATTAAACTTCCCACGAGAGATACAATTATTGCCTTTCGCCGCCATTAGTATTTGGTGACTCTAGACTCGATTAACAAGACACTCAACGAACTCCCAACACTCGGTTCCCCGTGCCTAACGTTGCAATTCATAATAATTATAATGAGTTTCGTATATTTTAATTATACGCCCACATGGAAATGTCGCATATTGCCGTCGCCCCCGACCGGCCATCCGTCGGTCCGTCCGTTCGTCGTCCACAATTTCTTGTGAACGCTCTAGAGGCTAAAGTTAATACCCGATTGACTTTAAATTTATGCACAGTGTTTAAGTTTAAGGTCATCAGACGAAGAAGCATATGGAAATGTGGTCGCATATTGCCGTCGCCCCCGACCGACCGGCCGTCGGTCCGTCCATTCGTCGTCCACAATTTCTTGTGAACGCTCTAGAGGCTAAAGTTAATACCCGATTGACTTTAAATTTATGCACAGTGTTTACGTTTAAGGTCATGAGACGAAGAAGCATATGGAAATGTGGTCGTATATTGCCGTCGCCCCCGACCGGCCGTCCGTCGGTCCGTTCGTCGTCCACTACGAAATCGAGTCTCAGCGGCTAAATTTTTATTCGATTCATCTGAAAAATTAATACAACCTGCGCGAGGGTCGTGCGCAGGTTGTATTCATTTTTCGGACGGATCTTTAAAAAAATGAGGCCCTGAGAGAATTTGCGGTTTTTAAATACAAACTTAGGCCTACAAAATGAACACAAAAATTAGATTGATCACACAAGCCAGGGGATGTTAGCCAGGGTCATGACCTTTACCCATCGGGACGTCCCGAAAGAAGTCCTTGTGTGTCGTGACCATGACCTTGACCTTGACCTCTCTGCAAAATCTGTGGACGGTACCTAAAGTTTTGGGTATTTTTCGACCTCAAGGTCAAATGTCAGGTCAAAGGTCAAGGTCTCACATGAAAGGTCATTGATATTTCTATCCAGGGTCATGACCCTTTTCATGCCACTTGACCCTTTGAGGTCAAGCTAGGGTCAAACGTTACTTCATGGTCCCGTTTCGCCCACTTCCGGTTGCCGGACGGCCATTTTGAAGTCACCCAGAGACTGGCCGGGGTGGATATACCTATCGAATACCAAGCCTCGAACCACGCCCGGGCACCCTTCGGGGCGTTTACAGGAGGAGGTTCGCGAAGCTCAGTGAAATTTGCGTGATTTATGGCGATTTATTTTCTATGTCCGCTAGGGGGCACGCTATGTCAGCGAGGGTCATGACCTTGATCCACATAGACGTCCCGAACGAAGTTCTTGT
Organism: Patella pellucida; assembly: GCA_917208275.1. Taxonomy (NCBI): domain Eukaryota; kingdom Metazoa; phylum Mollusca; class Gastropoda; family Patellidae; genus Patella; species Patella pellucida. The sequence goes on from OU795041.1 coordinate 26,329,445, forward strand.
GGGTAGTGACCTTGACCTTGGCCTTGACCTCTCTGCAGAATCTGTGGTCGGTACCTAAAGTTTTGAGGATTTTCCGACCCCAAGGCAAAATGTCAGGTGAAAGGTCAAGAACTGCCATGAAAGGTCATTGATGTGTCCATCCAGGGTCATGACCCTTTCCATGCCACGTGACATTTGAAGGTCAAGCTAGGGTCAAACGTCACTTCGTGGATCCGGGCGGGGTTCGAGGCTTGGTATTCGATAGGTATATCCACCCCGGCCAGTCTCTGGGTGACTTCAAAATGGCCGCCCGGCGACCGGAAGTGGGCGAAACGGGCCCATGAAGTGACGTTTGACTCTAGCTTGACCTCCAATGGTCACGTAGCATATCGAAGGTCATGACCTCGGATGGACACATCACTGTCCTTTCATGTGAAACCTTGACCTTTCACCTGACCTTTGACCTTGGGGTCGAAAAATTCCCAAAACTTTAGGTACCGTCCACAGATTTTGCAGAGAGGTTAAGGTCAAGGTCAAGGTCACGACACACAAGGACTTCTTTCGGGACGTCCCGATGGGTCAAGGTCATGACCCTGGCTAACATCCCCTGGCTTGAGTGATCAATCTAATTTTTGTGTTCATTTTGTAGGCCTAAGTTTGTATTTAAAAACCGCAAATTCTCTCAGGGCCTCATTTTTTTAAAGATCCGTCCGAAAAATGAATACAACCTGCGCACGACCCTCGCGCAGGTTGTATTAATTTTTCAGATGAATCGAATAAAAATGTAGCCGCTGAGACTCGATTTCGTAGTGGACGACGAACGGACGGACGGACCGACCGACGGACGGCCGGTCGGGGGCGACGGCAATATACGACCACATTTCCATATGCTTCTTCGTCTCATGACCTTAAACGTAAACACTGTGCATAAATTTAAAGTCAATCGGGTATTAACTTTAGCCTCTAGAGCGTTCACAAGAAATTGTGGACGACGAACGGACGGACCGACGGATGGCCGGTCGGGGGCGACGGCAATATGCGACCACATTTCCATGTGGGCGTATAATTAAAATATACGAAACTCATTATAATTCATGAATTGCAACGTTGGGCACGGGGAACCGAGTGTTGGGAGTTCGTTGAGTGTCTTGTTAATCGAGTCTAGAGTCACCAAATACTAATGGCGGCGAAAGGCAATAATTGTATCTCTCGTGGGAAGTTTAATTCGGTAAAATGAAAAGTTATTGACCGATTTCGCTGAAATTTGGTGTGAGGTCATTGTTAGCCGACATGAACACCCCCTGAAAATTTCAAGTCTCTACGACCCCGGAAACTGGTAGAGGTACGATACTGAAATAGAACCGCTGCAACCCCCTAGTGCGAAATGATCTATCCCAATAAGTGACGTAATTTACTAATTAGCTTCCATGTTTGTTTGTATTTCTCAATCAATGTCCCAAGTTTGTGATGAATTCAATTTTAGATGAGAGAGAACTTTTTTATTCGCTGGGATATTTAATTATATACTACAACAATGCCAATATGGATTTTATTTCACACTACAGTGTCTACAGGAGGTAATTTCAAACACACAGGTAAGTTTATAATAAACAAAGATAAGTAGTTTGTTCATAATCGACGAAATCTGTTTATAAAATAGAAGTTTCAGACAGGGGAAAACAAGTCAACACTTGATATAGTATATGCCTACATCAGTGTATCTCAACGTTTTTGGCTACGTTCTCGTAGCTAGGTCACACACGTGTTAAGTGTTACTGTTAGTAATAGTAAGTTAGTGTTAGAAAATGTCACCTACTTCGACGAGTATTTTCTTGCTTCATCGTCGTTATAGAACTGGAAAAAAAAGAAATTGAATAAAAGTAATGTACAGTCGGTCGGATATGTTTTTCGGTCATACAAATAAACAGCAACTGGTTTAATAAATAAATAACTTACAATTTCAGGCGGGGCTTGGTGTTCTGGTCTGCCGGAGGATGCCATGTTGGTGATTAAAATTTTGGAACACGGCTACACTAGAAAATAACGAAATAGTCTAAAATACTACAAATTTGAAAAAAAAAAGACAAAGGCGTAAACATTTATTCCTAGGCTAGAGCCATTTAATTGTCACGGAAGGTACATACAACAGTCCAGTTCCCGTATGTCAAATTTTAATTTTAAAACACACCTCAGCTCATTGGGCTGAAGTCAGCGGACGTTCAGCAAAGCGCACGTTTTATGACCTTCACACTCATCGTCGAAAGAAGCGGTTAACAAAACACAATGTTTCCTCTTTTGCGGTGTATGCCAGCGCAAGGGACTTTCCGAAATTATCTATGGTGCTACGGGAATATGAGATTAGTAGTGCGGACATAAAGTTATTTTTCATTCCGTAGGTTCACTTCAACGGCTAAAGTTATCGGAAGCTTTCGACGACGAGGGTCAAGGTTTTAAAACGTCCGATAGGAGTAACGTCCGCTGCCTTCCGCCCAGATTAACGAAAACGGAAGTAGGAGTCTGCTATGTAGAGGTCGACCTTACTTCAAATATCACGTTCTGTAAGAATGTAAGCTAGTTTTGACTGCAATCGTTTGTACTTTACCATAACACAATGATTTGAGTGACTATCTACCAACACAACTAACCTGTCTTTGGTTTTAATTTACTAGACACAGCAAAGTAATACGATAACAGCGCATGCGTCATAAAAGCTTCGACCCCATCCTTGACTTGAACCCATAGAGTTGCAACCTAAAAGTTTCGAATGTGAAATAGGCTAATAATGGTGACTTCCTTTAAACGGGAAGAAATTACAGAACCGTATTAGTGTGCGTTTAACCTTCCAAAACAATGTCTTACGGTTGGGGGTATACTTTTGCTGCTAACTCTTGACTCAACGATAAATAAATATGTTCCAATGCAGTGAATGTGAATGTTGTCATTCAAGGTCTTCATTCATTATCAAACCACTTGTTCATATTATTATATGTAATCTTTGTCAACGTTTCTTGTAAATATAATTATTACAAGCTAAATGTACCTATGACAATTTTGTGAATGAACATATGAAGATACAGTTATGGAATAAAATGGCTTTGCTGCCAGTATTCTTGCCAGTGACTAGGTTCAGTCGTACACAACAAAGTCATTTTTCAAGTAGTTTCATACACAAATGGAACAACAAAATGACCATGACTGACACCAGTAAATGTATAGATGAACCAGGTAATATGTTTAGTTCAAGGGGAATGGCAAGTAGTTACTTTGGTGTCAAATATTACAGTAGTAGCGCCCGAAAACGTCATACTATAAGTTTATATGATGTGTTGGGTGTAACACCTAAAGCCACCCAAACCCAAATTAAAAGTGCCTACTATAAATTATCAAAAATCCACCACCCTGATACCAAAATGGATGGCGTGGAACATAAAATGTTCTTAGATATAAATGCAGCTTATGAAGTCCTTGGAAATATTAGAAAAAGAAGACTGTATGACAGAGGAGTTTTCAATCCACAACAACACGATGATGATAAAGATGATAGTCATTTCACTGAAACACAACCATTTACACAAAGAGAGGGATTCAAAATGAGAAGAAAACCCCCAACTGGACATTCAAATATTTACAATTTTGACGAATTTTATCGACAGCATTACCCAGAATTAATGCAACGAAAAAAAAAAGATATACAACATGATATTAGGCAAAGAGAAGATGAAAAGTTAAGGTTACGAGAAGAAAAAATAGGGAGTACAACTTGTTTACTTTTTGTACTATTTACTTTTGTAGTTTTCATATTAAGGTAAAAGGTAGGCTTTTATGTATAAAAGTGATATATTTAGATATATATAAATTATGAAATTGTTGCATTCATGAATGAAGTATTTGTTGGTATGGATGTGTTATAATGAAGACAAATTTTAATGTGAAGCCAAACAATTAATGTTGACATTTTCATGTGTATATTTATTGTCTTCGCCCCTGTCTGTCCGTTTCTTTGTGGACTCTCTATAGGTCACAATTTCTATCTGATTTGGACAAAACTTGTAATATAGATGTAGTTGTATCTCCCTTGAAGATCTTGGTTCCTTTTGAGATTGACATGTGTCGGATCATAACATCATTGATTATTGCCTGTGATTGTACGAAAAATCAATTTTTAGCTTGTGGGCACCCTGGAGGTCACAATTTTTATAAAATTTTTATAAAACTTCAATACATGATTATAACGCAAATTATTTCGGTTCCTGACAATATTTAATCATATCGGACCATAACTTCCTGAATTATGGCCCTAAAAAGATATTTAAACTATAAATGTATGTATATATCCAAATGATGTTGGCATTGGAACAAAAAGTTCGCTTATTGTACAAAAATAATCTCATTTTTTAGCTCGTTCTCTGTCCATATCTTGCAAACTGTGAGCATATTTTGCATGGCAACCGCTAGTTGAGTGAATAATACCTAAGATTTTTTTTACTAATAATATTTTCAGACCTGATTGATTATATAATTTCACCAAATCTGACAATATCAGACGGTAAAAACATTGACTGCTTTGTGAAATTTTAGATAACTATTGATGGTAATATAATGCAGTGCAGTCTCTCTGTGACTTGCAATAACCGTGCACAACAGAGTGAGTGCATTGGACAATGGTTAGACTTAGGTTCTAGTGTCAGAATAAATAAATTGTTAGTCAGATTCTGAAATGTTTTTAACAACTGTTTCTATGATAATTGTCAAGTGAAAAGAATGTGGTTGAGATTGCTAATGAAATACATACATGTATGTATGTATGTATGTATGTATGTATGTATGTATGTATGTATGTATGTATGTATGTATGTATGTATGTATGTATGTATGTATGTATGTATGTATGTATGTATGTATGTATATATATACATACAGATAATGACATTAATTGATTGAATGATTGATTGTCAATTTCATTGTTATAAAGGGAAAGTAATCTTAATTATTTTTTAAAATTTAATCAACACAATGGGTGAGTGGTTGGGTGTATGGATGGATGGATTGATGGGTATTAGTGAATTATTTTTCTTTATATAAGTGACTTTAAATTTACTGTATCTTTAAATTTGATGATTACAATCTTTAAACAGTGCTGTGAATAAATTGTGTTATAGACACCAGGTAGTTAACCTTACAAACGCATGATAATTCCCCCTGCCTACCCGAAACAAATAGAGTCAAAATATGCAATTGGGTTCTGAAATGTAAGTCCATTGTTACTTAATATTCAATGCCCTAAAATGTGTTAAATGAATTTTCACAATTACTCTCCAAAATGCTCTAAAAAAATATAAAGTACCGTTTTATATATCAAAATAGTTTTCATTTGATATGATGAAAAATTGGTATTAAATGTATCTGTCTTTCAGTAAGATAAACAGCCTTTCACTGATTTCAGTAATATTTCGCAAGTGGTTGTATCCCTAGCAACAGGTGTCTTCCTTTGAACTCAATGAAAAATCTATTAATATTTCCAATATATTACTGTCAGGGTGTTAACAAGTAACTTTGGATGAACAATGTATAAAATTTTAATAATTATAATATAATCCTGATAGACTTAACACCAGATTTGTACTTTAAAGGATGTAACTCTGGGAGTATTTGTCAAATAAATTGGTTTTCTTCCTTTGAGTAAGGAGCAGTAAGATGTTGACTCGCTACCCTGCTTTGGCCACATGATAACCTGGAGGTCTCATGCTGTTTCCTTGAATTCATCGGGAGTTTCCTGTGTGATCCTCCCTTGTCAGTGGTGCAGGACGGAGGGGAGGGCTGACAAGGGACAACGTATAGTCGTTCAAATTGGATGGGAAACCATGGTCCTGTCACAACTGGGAACACACTGGCCTGGTATCCCGAAATGACCTAGTTTGTGTTGAGTGGACATTAAACCCCCATTTACCTGGTCATTTCATTAGGCTTAGCCTAGCTCAGCCAAGTCATTTCATTTCATTTTTGTCCAACACCTTTCGAAGAAAGCTGGGTACTATGAAAATGGGTTTCGTCCGCCCCTATGTCTGTCTGTCTGTCTACATTGTTTCTAATTGAGCTAGAATGGTCAACCTTGGTAGGGGGATTTATTAGGTCAATGCCTTGATGGAGTTGATGATTGGCCATTTTCTGCTTAGGATAAGTGGGGGTTGGGATAGCCTAGTGGGCTAGAGTGTCACACTTCGTTATCTAGCTGGCCAGTCACCTTAGGTTTGCGGCTGTGGGTTTCCTCCAGGCACTCCGGTTTCCTCCCACTGCTAAAGACCCCTAAGCGCAAGAGAATATTGATATAAAAATTGAAAACCATACGTTAGTTCCAAAATGACCTAGTTAATGACCTAGTTTGTGTCAGTGGAGGTTAAAACTCACTTCTCACTCTCACTCACTCTCTCTCTCTCTCTCTATCTCTATCTCTCTCGCTTATGATAAGCAGAGATAAGCAATTTGATTGGTTGATGCTTTCGACGATAACTTTAGTTCTAATTAACAAGCATGTTCCTGAAGCAACGCCAGCAACGGTATACTAGTTTTATAACTATAGTTATAAGACAGTATCCGTTACACAGGAACATGATTAAGAAGTGGATATGTGCGATTAATAAATATGTGTCATCCATTTATTTTGGGATTTCGGCGGAGGACATCAGCCTCACTGTTAGCTTATCTTTAAATAAGCTGAACAACCATTATAAATTTCAAAACGATCCCATGATTATTGGAAGGTGTGAACACGAAAGTATAAACGGGCAGACAGGGTGACTACTAAATACCAGTCATAGATTACCGGTGTTATTTTCTAAAGAACATTCTGGAGGTTTGGGAGAGTGGGGGCTGTTCCATTTTCTATATACTATATGATGAAATTCTATAGTATTTTACCGAATATTTCCTTGGATTAACTTTAAAATGTTCGTTAGTTAACGCTTAATGAAATTGACTTTCCAGCAACAGACATTTAACGGATCGTTAACAAACGACACGTCAGCATGATAACCAAGGAGTTATACTTCTAGATGATAACGATCCGTTAGAGTTTTTAACCGATTGTTAAATAATTTAGTTGGCCACAGAAGTGTGAATTTATAACTAATATAAGGGCGTACCGGTACAAATGATATCGATTGATTGATTGAGCAAAATTCCTACACTATACAGCCAATATATTTCTATATGCTGAGATCTTTGGTATAACCTATACTTCAAGTTTTGTCTCAAAATCGAATAAAAATTGTGATCTGTAGGGTCAACGAACAAAATGTGAACGGACGACGACGACAATGTGCCCGTATTATCCGTATAAATCCGGGGCTATTCTTACCACGAGGCGTAAGAATTATTGATATTGATGCAATATTCTTACGACATTGTGGCAGTTTAGTAAACGCATGCGCAAGTTACAGAATGTTGCACTTTTATTATTTGCAGTTTGCAAAATGGTGTGTCGTAAGAATAGGCAATAATACTTTATTTTTAGGACGAGATCGTACGAAGTGGTACACGTCTCTAGAGGCTTGTAAATTATTCTCGATTTTATTAACTTTGAATCTAATACTCATTGTTTTAATTCTTAGATTTTAAAATTAATTCCCCTAAACTTTAAAATCGTCCACTTTGAAATGTGAAAGTGTCATTGTGTCCCTTATACTTTGATTAGACCCATTTTACTATATTAAAATAATTTATTTTTTCCGAAAGAAAAATGCTTTTACTTTTTATCTTGCTGGAGCTTATAGCAGTGTGCTTCTCTTATTTAGGCTATATTATGTGAGCTTTCTTTAAAATATAAAATTTAAATAATAAATTTGCACACATTGCTCACTACATCTTTCGCATTGATATTGAACAGGGATATTAATTTTCAACATTTACTTCGGATTCATTGCTTGTAAATAAGGTAGAGCTTCACGGCTATCGCCGTTCGCTTTTCAAAACAACATATACCCATGGGAATGCGAAAAACCCAGTTATTTGTAGTGAGATAGTGTAGGGTTAGGGTTAGCCATGGCTCCATTAGTTGTAAGTAGACTTTGAGAGTCGTTTGTAGATCCTAATATGTGGAAAAGAGCGACGGGGAGAGGAGGAACTTGTGTCAACCTAGGGTGAACCAACCTTACTAGGGGGAGCTCTAGGTATACCTAGGTATAAAAACAAGGTTAACCTACGATGAACCCAGGTTAACACGGATACCAACATTTCACATTTTGGGGCCTAATAAGGGCAAGCTTATAGGGTAGGCCTATACTTCAATCAGAGGTCGATGTCTCTCTCTTTGCCATTTCGTATTATTAAAGGGACATTTTCACGAAGGGAAACACTAAAATTAACTTTATTCGAATATGAATCCAAACAGCAAGGGAAATTAAGGAGAGGCTACCCAATATGTGTATGCTATAATAAAATGTACGCATAAAATATATTCTTTGGAAATAGGCATGTCTAAAACAAATAGGTGTCAATTAGGCGTGCGTGTTTCATTTAAGATCGAAACATTAACATCAATGTTAGCATCTCAGTACATAATCTGAAATTAAACTAAAATATGAAAGTACGGATAGTTTTACAGGGGGATACCCGATGTCATACAGGGGAAACATCGAGGCACTCTAGGTCACTAGGTGTAGACCTATATTAAGTTCATTAGGCCCAGCGCTCACGCTGTCGATCGCCAATTGCAATAAAAATATAATTTTGGCGATAAAATATTTAATATGGCGAAATTTTGGGCGGGCGATAACTTTTTCCTGTATGGCGATAATTTTTTTTGCCCCACAGCTTTGATTTCCACGGCGTGCATACACGTTACAATATAGTATTGCACTTGGCTGAGTCAGTAATCAATTCATTCTGAACACCTGAGACACGCTACCTGCGGAGAAGTGATAAAAAAGGCCAGCTACGTCATAAATTTCGTCACGTTAGTTAGGCTACGTTTGTAATCAATTAAGTACCAAAAAAAAGAGATATCTTTTGTCTCTTGATCAGTCTCGGATTAGTTAGAGTAGTAATAAAGAATTAGTTAGAGTAGTAATAAACTAATTAAGAGATTTTTTAATTATTTGTCTTCAAATTCAATACTGAATCGTTAAAAAAAGAATCTGACTTTTTGACGGTTAATATATATTCAAAATGGCGGACATTGGATAATACTCATTCCATTTGTTTTGGATAATGACGTCTGTGTTTTATCTTTTTCTTACACCCGTTGCCCGTATAGTAAATAGAGGATGCTAGCTTTGTTGTGACAGTTTATGAATGCGTATTTAAAGTTAGTTTATCACCAAATCACGTGCTATTGCTATGGGTCGTAGCGAAAAATTAAACCGCATTCGTCAGATCTTTTTAGAAATGAGGGGGATCACGGTGGCTAAGTGGATAAGGCGCTGGTTCGCTAGTCTGGAGGTCGAGTGTTCGATCCCTGCATTGGCCGAGAAAGTTCATCTCGATTTTCCGGCGTGATTTCCACTTGTCACTTGTCAGTGATGCAGAAGGAGGGCCTGACAAGTACAGCTGCCTAGTCGTTCGGATGGGACGAAAAACCGAGGTCCCGTGTACAATTTCGAGTGCACGTAAAAGATCCCTTGGCAGTTGGAATTCGATATAAGAGTAGGCCGTAGTGCCGCTGCCCGGGCAAAATTTCCCTCATAGCACACTGTTGGCGTATGCCCGTCTTCAATTGGCCCAGGTTAGGTGCTTAAGCGTAGGACGTTAAACCCCATTTCATTCATTCATTCATTTTTAGAAATGTCACTAACTTCAATAATTCGCTTGCGCGTATATAGGGGTCTTTAGCAGTGGGAGGACCCGGGGACAACCCACAATGTTGGAAAGGCGACCCTACTCCTTCCCACATAAACCCGGGGATTCGAAACGATAATCATTCAGCCCCCCCCCCCCAAAGCAATGTACGAGATTCTAAAAAGTTGGTTACAGCGAGAAAAACAAAAAAAATCTAAAAGGGACATTATGGGAGATTAGATAAAAAGCTGCCAACTCTCACTCTAATAGTTAAAAAATAGATAACGTAAATAGAATATGCTTAAATTCCTGTGACAAATTAAGACTGTGAAAGCGGACAAATTCACTGTGTAATTTAATGTTACTAAGAAATTGAAAAAACGCTTTTTGAAAAATGGGCTTCTGCAAAGCAGATAAAAAAATTGTAAATTTTTATATGTATATTGATTATGTAAAATAAAATTACTAAAAAAAACTAATTGAAGATTTTTCTTTTGGCGGAAAAAATATATGGCTAATAAATTAAAATGAGAAATTGGCAGAAAAAAAATGAAACCCAGAGTGAGCACTGATTAGGCCTTTATATATTAGTTACGGTACCGAGATGACCCCTTCTGGTGTCAGGCTAAGCATGGGAGGTGGACAATGTAGTCGTCGCAAAGGTAAAGTATTGCATATTCCTACAACATGCCCTCTTGCAAATTACAAATCCAACCATGTCGTAAAAATAGTCCATCTAGTCCATCAATTCTTACGGCACGACGTATAAAGCGGCCTGTCATTGAATCAAGAAACGTGGCTTCGATTATCAGTTATTCGGTTGTTCGGTACAAGGAGTAAAGACCCCTACGCGCAAGCGAATTTTTGAGATGAAAAAATTACATAGAAATAGGTCAGCGAATTATTGAGATAAAAAATTTGTTTACTAACTTTATTCCATTCAACTATGTATTATAATTCATAATTGTTTCAGCTACTGGACTGGATTGATCTAGACTATATCGAGACTAGCGCTTGTTAAATCGTATTGCCAAAAATAACTGGTGACACATAAATCGAACTTTAAAAAAAAAAAAAAAAAAAAAAAAAAAAATTAAGGTGTTCTGAATAAAAAAAAGGCACTAGATCCCAAACTAGCAGAGAAAAAAGTAGGCTGCCCCGTGACATTTCTGCCCCGTAACATTTTCTTCTGTGTTTCGCCTTTGTAAGTGGTGCGACTGCCCTGGGAACGCCAGACAAAGGATAAACAACAGCGTGTGGTTAAAATAACCAAGGTTCCTTTGAGACGAATATTGCACCGCTTACAGAAAGGGAGAGAGGGGAGGGAATAAGGAAGGAAGGAAGGAAGGAATGAAGGAAGGGGTTCAAATGAAAGTGAAATTGAAATTGCATTCCTCTTGCTTGGGTTCACACCTTCGTGCTTTGTGCAACTGTCAGCGTATTTCTCACTACATATGACAACAACATGCCTTTCGTTTTGGATTGGATATTTGATTTAATCAATGCATTTCTTTGAATTTTTTCATATCTGCGTAATCCATCTGATTCTGATGAATCGCTGAAGGTTGCTGACAAACAATTCGTTATTTTAAACATGCATTTAAATTGATTTTGTTATATAACCGTAAGCGTTTTTTGTAACGTGACGCAAAACGTGACGCAATTTACTTTAGTACACCGGGACCTCGGGCGACTCATTCCGGTCGATTTTATGGGCCAAATACCAGTGACGGATAGGATTGACATTGACAAACTTAATCCTCAGCACTCTATTTAAAATGTAAAGGTTATATACAAACGTGTAACATTAAACTAATTAATTATTTACGGACTCATTACATGGTGATATGGTTTAACCATTAGTCAGACCTTATACCCAAGAAACTATAATTTAATCAATCGGAAACCCTTAAAGAGAAGGAAATCTAAAAAATGTATTGAAAGTCACAATTAATTAATTATTTAAT